>JAWPHD010008614.1:0-113187 GCA_037043455.1 Cyrtodaria siliqua | reverse complement strand
CTTTTCTCTCACTGTTTTTTTTGTCATAATTTTTTACATAATTCCAATGTAAAATTAATGACTTAAATTATGAAGGATCAGAGCTATAGGTTGTTACCATTATGCACATATATGTGGGAGAGGGGGAGTGGGGTGTCAGTGGGGATACCCCGAAGATATAACATTACTGATGAACCTGGTACCAAATTAGTAGAAGCTAATGCCTATGGAATTAAGATGTACAAGATGCTTGCTCCTAATGCAGTAATTACAAAAGGGCAGGCAGATAAAAAAAAAAAAGATGCATTAGATTGGACAAAAAAAATTCTACTTTTACTTTTGTTATAGACTACACCAGATAAAAAGAATGATGCATTAGGTCAAACAGAACTTTTTTCCTACTTTCACTTTCGTTATATAATTCATGTAGATAAATATTATGTGTTGGAAATTATTAGCACGGTTTATGCCTAAATCTGACTGGTACTGTAGTTGTTTTTCTGTTAATATCTTTTGAGATGCCAAATTGAAATTCTTCAAATAATTATCGAAATTAGCCAAGGTCGAAGCACATCTGGGATACAATGGCAAACTTAAAGTTCAAAACAAAAACACGCCATTCCGTCATTGATCTCAGATTCATTCAAAACAAACATGGCATTTTGAAATAAAAACAGATGCACACCTATTCATTATTTCATGCATCGATAGCGACATGCGTCGATCGTCTCTTTGCTCATCAAACAACGCCGTCAAATTGCCATAATCGTTTAATTGCCCTACTTGTTTACAAATTGGTTTGATGATTGAATCGCCATTGTTTCACTTTACCACGTGGTAGTGAACGGGAGTTGTTTCATTGGCTGATAAAAATACATTGGTTATTTGATTGGATAATATGGATAGAGTACTAGGTCAAGTGTTGCGTCATGATTTTTAATTATTGAACAGAATATTACCTACGACACACCGACCGACATACAAAGCGACAACACCATCTACACACTGATGTGCATTTCACACTAATCTGGCGCGTGACTTACTTCCTGCATAGAGGGGCTCGTTACGGGGGTTATTTCACACGGCATACGAATTCTAAAGAGCGCGTGTCTTCAATTGAAGATTGGCACCCCAAGCGTTCCTCGGCCAATCAAATTCGGATAAACTGTCAAGTGGGAGAGATTAAACAATAACGAATAAAACAGGTCAGTTTTATGAGACTTATCAGTAATTGCTCGCGGCGAAAGCGACGGGTGGTTAAATTCTTCGCAATTATCTGCAAACTTCACAGTCCACGCAAATTTCCCCTTATTTTTTATCTAATACTGAAACGTCCATCTGGCAAGTGACGGACAACCAGATTTACGAAGGACACCTGCCCGCACTCAAAATCCACTTGCCCTGGGCGTCGGGCAACCATATTTCCAGAGCCCTGATATATACAGTATATATATATATATATATATATATATATATATATATATATATATTTACGAGGGGTGTTCAAAAAGTAACGGGAACTTTTGTTTGAGTAGGGCCTTTTTTATAAAATTTCATACAAGGGTGCCTTAACTCATCAGGGATATTTTCTATGAACATTATTACATGGTCATAAGGTATGCGTTCACTAGCGTCACTATGGCAACGTCAAGTAACGTTGAGCGGGGCATGTCAGATGATTCGTTAATAATATTTGAAAATCTACATACCGTAACAAGTTTGCGTATTCAAATTTTCTCAAAATATTCTCATGAGTATTTCACACATTTTCCCCATTTTTTTACCCATGATGAGAAACATTTTTCAAAGTTCTCTACTTGAATTTTCCGGATAATTTCATAAACAAGAACTGGAAGATCATGAGCGTCATCGTAGTGTTGACCGCACATTTTTGTTTTAATGGCCGGGAACAGGTAAAAATCACACGGGGCCATATCTGGTGAGTAAGGAGGGCGCTGTCTTTATTAAGTTCAGTAAGGGTTTCCTTGGTAATCGCAGCGTAATGTGATGGTGCATTATAATGATGTAGCTCAAAATACAAAATTTGATAGAGTAGCGCTGCTCCATGTCTGAATTCGAACAATTTCAAAGTGCGATTGACAATCGCGCACTGTAGCATGAAAATGATGTCAAAAACGTTCGCTCGCGTACCTGATGAATGTAGAAAGCTCGGGAAACGTCAACGTGCATCTTCAAGCAATTGTGGCGTAAGGAAATGTGTAGTTGCTCTATTTAAAATAAACAAAAACTAAACAGTTTGTGTAACCTTACGTGTTGCCCCGCTCAACGTTACTTGACGTTGCCATAGTGACGCTAGTGAACGCATACCTTGTGATAAGGTAAACATGTCCATAGAACATATCCCTGATGAGTTAAGGTACCATTGTATAAAATTTCATAAAAATGGTCCTACTCAAACAAAAGTGATGGCATTTTTCCTGTTACTTTTCGAACACCCCTCGTATATACGTTTTGTATTGTGTTGCAGTTTTTTCTGTCTATTTGTGTGGCCCGTAAGTAATAACAGCAATAGGACGAAGTTGGCTTGCTGTTGGTATGTTTGCTCGGTTTACATACTAGAACGCTATGAATCTGTCGCGTTCGAGCTGAAAATGCTATACATATGGACCACTTTCTCATCCGGTAGTTCGTCTGGTAAACTGCATGCTGGCTAAAACTGTTGCATTTCTGCATGGCCCTTTCAATACATACTCATCATGACAACAATGACATGACCTTACTAAAATATGCAGGTCACGGATACACTGAAGGGCATCAAACGGGTTGAATACTGACTTTTCTCTATAACTCTCTCAATTCTTGGGCCAACTTCCAAGACATACTCATCATGACAACATCACCATGACTATACTAAAATATAGAGGTCTAGCTCACACTGAAGGTGTTGATATAGGTTAAATATTACTTAATTTTTGACGGAGACAACGTTGGCTACATATTCCCAATTTCCTCATCTTTGTTCATGATATGTACCATATATACTCATCATGACTACATGTACATACTAAAATATAACGGTCACTGAAGCTCGCACGGTCAAATGACTTCTCATACAACATTTATAGATATTTCTGCACGATATTTTCACTATCTTTCAATATGCCAACATCGACATGGCCATACTGAACTATAACTGTTTTAACTGAAGTTCTAAATGAAAAGTTTTATTAATAATAATAGAAAAAATGCGCTATTGTTTACATAATTTCATTATCTCTAAATCAGAAATACACCCCTGAATCGGACTTGCCCCTCATTAATAATTTCTTATCGCAATCTTTTTTGTATTGCCTAAGTAGCATGGCAGACACTTAGGGATCACTTTTTCCATTGTCCATCACACTTTACCTGCAACCTAACCTTGGCCATAATAACTTGAAAAGTTGTTTGTCTCTCTGTTCATAAAACTTCACACACATCTTCATTTTACCTCAAGACATGTGTTAAACTTGACCTATAACTGACTTTCATTTTGGCAGAGTTATGCCCCGTTTTATAGTTACATAGAATGTACAGGCTGAAATAAGCACACGGCAAGCGGCCCAAGTCTTCTTTGGAACAGCCTTCTAGTTTTGTATCAATAGATTTCATAAGTTACCTTTTACAGTATGACTCAAAGGCAATTACGAGTGTTGCGAAATGCTTGAAAATTCATTATACAGCTGTCAAAATGTAAAAAAAAAAAGATTATTGAATTAAAGCTGCAGTGGGTTTATTTCCAATCTTAACACGGATGATATAGACAGTGTCAAGCACTATCGTATAATCTAAAAAAAAATTGTTACCATCACTTTCGCATTAAATCACCCGCTGCACACAGCCGTTAATTAAAACAACTGATTTAAAATGTATGCTCTTTTAAAAAGGTGTACACACTTTCTAACTCTTGCATTTACATGTTCTAGTATATTGTGAAAAGTAGTATAGAAACTGGGGGTTCTGGCACAGTTTTCCCTCGCGGGGAATGAGAACAACTAGTGAAATATGCCAGTGGGGTACTCAGGCGTGACTCTCATTTACACCACCAAGATCTAAATGTAAGCCACGCCTAAGTCAACACCCCAACATATTTCACAGTTGTTCTCAAGCAACCCCGCTCAGGGAAACTCACCAGAACCCCAGTTTCTATACTACTTTGTCATTTTAATAGCATAACATTTGCGACTCGTTAGCAGAGCGCAATAATTTTATTTTATGTCTACTTTCGCCGAATCTACTTTCGACGAAGTTTTTCAATAGCATTTGCAACTCGTTAAGCAAAGTCAGACGGAACCGGGCAGTAGTCTTCATCATCGCTCTACATATCATTTTACTTGTATGCTAGCGTCTCTTGTCCATTATCTATTATGTACCGTTTATCATGATAAGCTGATAAACTTTTTTTATTTATTGCATAGCTACTTATGTTATGCTTTTGTGATCTGATAACTTTCATCTCATGATGAGCTTCTGTTGCTGTAAACAAAATATTTTTGTAATCATCATGTGCTATCTGTTTTTTAACAACACACTTTTTAACACCCTTGCATTTCTTTGCATTAACCTCGTTATCCAGCACATACGAGTATAGTTTACTTCGCAACCCAACAAATTCAACAATGGGTATTCCGCACGTTTCATCTTTCATCTTGCCAATAACTTTTTTATTATCATTAAAATGAAACTGACTTTTTGGATCATAATCACAATTATCAAAAAGTTCTTTATCCTTGTAAAAGTCCGCATACACATCTTTTGTTTTTATTTCATAACACAAGGAATCGGTATCAGTAAATAATAACTTAGCTTTTTTATCATAATTGTTTTTGATATAGTTGTAATGGAAATCATACATCAAATATTTTGACAAGTCTAAAATACACATGCCAACATAAATAGGACGATTTAAAACTAATCGTTCTTTTATTCTGTTTACAGCAAATACATTTTCATTAAACATTTTACAAGAAATAAATGAAGGTCTTGCCGCATATTTTAAAAGGACCTCCTCGTCGTGAGTCAATTTAACATTAATTATTTTTCTCAAGTTTTCCATAGTTTTACCAAAAACTGAATTGTTCATCAGTTTGAAGAAATCCTTTTCAAAAGCATTTTTACCAGCTGTTCTCTTAGCAGTATTAAAATCTATGTATGTCTTTAACCACTCTGATTCGTCGAACTGCAGTATTCGATGTGTCTTTGTTACTTTCATCCCAAGTTTTTTGTATAATTCTCAGTTTCTAAAATGCACAACATACTTTTCTTTATTTTTCAATGTCGTAACAAGTTTATTAACATTACAATGTCCTAAATTAAACTTTTGTTTTAAATTTTTACAATAGTCTGACAACCACTCGTCTTTGATATTTAAACTTTCTGGGGCGAGAGGATAATCATTATGCGAGTCATGTAGTTTTTCGGGATACGCAATATCGCACTCAACAATGTAATTTGATTTTCCTTTTTCAAACTTATCAACCCACTTGAAGTTGCCAGTAGGTAACAGCTGACACATGGCCCACCCGTACAAGTTATTAGCATCGAGGTATATTATGTACTTGCTTTCTTTTTTCTTGTCATAGTTTTTCATATATTTATTGTTAGCTTGTGAATATCTGTTTGCAATATAACTCGTACCGCCTCTTAATCCTTTTTCCACAAACAAATATTGATCAATATCAGTTATTAAATCAAGTTGGATACCAGTCATCTTGAGACATGCATCCCAGGCTAACCCAGGACTACTGAAGTAATGGCAAGGATCTAATTTGTAATACTCAATGCACATTTTTCTAAAGTTTTCAAAAACATCTGCCAGCAGCAGCAAATCAGTCTTAAGATACAGATCATGATATTCTCCCATATTTTTAATCTTAAATGTTTTCCATATTTTTTTTGTTAATAATCCGCATCTGAAATGTGCTCATCATTTAATTGAGAATAAAAGCTATCTTTGCCAGGTAACTTAGTATCCTCGAAACATTCAAAGCTGTTCATGTAATCATAAGGATAAACACCTTTTCGTTTTAGCAAGTCTAGCTTGTTATCGCTATATTCTTGAGATATGTATTGAAACGACGGAACGTTTTTTACTAGATTATCTAATGATTGGGACATGAACTGGAAACTATCAATAAATACTAAACTTTTTCCTAACATGAAAGCCATATACTTTTCCATGTTATTTGGTATCACATTTATGTTTTGTTTAAACTTTCCGATATGTTGCATTATGAAGTGAGAGTCATATCCTCTCAAGTTATGAAACACAACAGGTATTTTTCTAGTCAACCTGAAATTAATATTACATATATCATGAGCGCTTCCCCTGTACTTTCCAGTTATATGACAATGGTCCCTGACTTTTCTAAGAGAGTTTTCATATGCTACTGTACGGCTTGGGTCATCTTTTTTAAGAGTTATTGAAAAACCATTACCACAAATATGGCATGATTTAGATTTTTGGAATCTAGCTTCTTCTTCCTGTGACATCACCAAATCTTTCTTAAAATGCGTATTCATAGTTTTCTTACACCACTTTTCTTCTGCTATCATTTTTTCTAAAAACTTGTAAACAGCATCAGGCCCTCTATACGTTACAACTGGTTTTGAATATTGATTATCATAACAACAAATAACCTTGTATCCATAACCACAATCAGTATGTTTTTGATATGCTTCTGTGTGTGATTTTTTAGGATTGTTCGATACTGAAGAAATACTTTCAGTTACTGCTTATATAAAAAACGGAACCATTAGCTGTCTGTCGTAGTTTTTAAACTTAACTTTTTCATCTTTGTTTGGCATCTCTACTGCTTGTTTTCCGTTAAGTGAAAGACAAACAGGTTTATGTTTTTCCAGAACTCTTTCTAATGTAAAGCATTGTAGGCATGTTTTACAAAACCATTGTTTTTCCTTGTGTGCTGTTTGATTATACATCAAACTGTTAAAGTTTTTTATCTATTCGTAATGATTTTTTTCTTTTTTGGTGATTAAAAGCATATCACATGTTTTTTCTGCTTTATTTTTTGATATGTGCAACGGGTATACTTGCTTATCTTCATACCCAAATATGTTAAAACAAATGTTGTTTTGTTTTTCTATTTTTGGGACTTGTTTGATAGTAACAGGAAATGTAATTCCTTCATAATTTAGATCATCAATATGCTTTTTATACTTTGTTATTCTTTGCAGATTTTTTTCAACAGGAAATTCATAAGCCAAATGGCACCATCTGAAGCATTCGTTATCTTTTTCATTTTTTATATTGATCAATCCTTTTTTAGGATAAGCAAGTTTTTTTGGTAAATCCAAATAAGAGCTGCCTCGTAGAGGCTGATACTTTATTCGATTTATATAGTGTACATCTACTGATTCAATTTGCCAACCACTTCCCAACTGAAGCCAATTTCCAATTCTATTTATAATTTCTTCTCGTGCTTTGTCTAATGCTTCTGATATTTGATTTTTGTTTAATATTAGTATGGCCTTTGAGGCAAAGTAAGCTGTTTTGTATATAATATCAAAACTTACTATTTTTTTAAAAGTAAGTTTTATATCAACGCTTAATTTAAATCCACCTGTTTTTCTTAGTTCTTTTTTAAGAAAGTTTACAACTTTTGATTGTGTTTTTTGTAGTTGTCTGAGCGGAACTTTCCTAACGATAACATTAAATTTAAAAACCTTGCTATATTGTTTTGGAGATGTTTCAATTTCTCGGATACTCATTATATAATATTCCTTAATTTTTCATAATATTACAAAAGTGAAGTGAGCTTAACATGGATAATAATAAAATTACCAATGTTGGTAATCAAACAAAGGCAGATGATGCAGTAACAAGGCAATATTGCCAAAGAAGAATAACAAAAATCATACGTAATTATGATATTGATAACATTTCAGACATGATGAACAATTTGACAACAGGTGTTGAAGATAAACTAAGTCTGATACAAACAAAATTACAAGCAAACCGTGGGAAAATGATTGAAATTCAAAACGGATTGAAAGATGAAATAAAACTTCTAGGTGATGCTTTGAAAGAGCTAGAAAAGAAAAAAAATGCATTGGAAGATAGTGAAAACTACAAGAAATTAAGTGAACAAATAAGAGCTGGTGTTCAAAATATTAATGCACGGATTGGGGAAATCAATACACAAATGATTGACAATAATGAACTTGAAACTGCTATTGCTGATGCTTCAAAACAAATGAGAACTGCTTTTACTACTGAAATAACTCAGATTAAAATATTAAATGAGCAGATAAACACCAACGTTGCCGATATCAACAAGGAATTTGAAGACATCAAAAAGAAAATGGTTGATGGTAAGTCGCTGGAGACTGCTCTAAACAAACTGTTTGACACTGATAAACTTGACACTGCTATTGATGATGTTTCAAAGCAATTGAAAGCTGCCCAGGAAAAAAAAAACACAGCTTTTGATGGTGAAATAGCTTTTTTGAAACAATTTAATCAAAAGTCTGGTAGTCGGCACACGGAAGTTCTTGGTATAATTGATGAGTTAAGAGAAAAAGTAGCACATTTAGGCCAGATTCTAGTTTTTGAAGCTACAATAGATGGCACGAGCATTATACAAGATGCCTTTGTGGACTCCAGCCACAGGGTGAGATCGACTTTTGTATCGTATCCAACTCAAAAACCACTTGAAAGAACCCATCAAAACTCTTTGCTTGATGCCTTTACTTTTGTACCCAATCCACGTATGAGAAGTGGATTGAAATATTATCAAGCGAAAGATAGTTTGACTACATTTACAATTTTTAGAGAAGGTCGTTATGTATTTGAAATGGATTTTACTTACACGGGAGAAGATGTAGAAAATATTATTATTTTTTCAGCATTGGAAAACGGTACTAAGAATTTTTATCCGGTGATAGTAAATGACAAACGAATATTAAAAGAAACGTTTGAAGTATATGCCAAGCTATCTTATGATATTATGTTTAGATCAAACGTAAAAGTAAATACTACTCAAGTTTTCAATTTTGAAAAATCTAGTTTTAAAATGTATCAGATACCGGAATAATTAGTATTAATAAATTTTATCCATCCTATATTATATGAAACAAAAAATTGTATTACCATCAGAAAAAGCTTCAATAATTAATAGCTCAAACACACCGAGTAATTTTACAACTGTGTTTGACAGACCATTAATATTAGGTAGGAACAAACAGTATGGTATTGGACTCGATAAGATTAATTCCATGACTTACTCGTGGTATAATATTAGTGAAGATTTTCATAACAAAGTGATAAGGTACCACAATGGGACAGATTGGAAAACTATTAGTTTTGCAAGCGGAAATTACAGTTATGCTGATATCGATAATTACATAAAAGAAGCATTGACTGTAAACAATGATTTAACTGATGACTCACCCGTCCCGATAAAAATTGAGTTTGATTTATCAAGTTTCAAATGCTTGGTTACCATCCATAATAAGTTCATGCTTGATTTAAGAGAAACAAACTTTCAGGCCTTGATCGGGTTTGACAAAGATGCAGTTATTAGGGAAACTAAATTTGGAACTGTGACACCAAACATAACAAATTCTATCGATACATTGTATATCCACTGTGATTTGATAAGTAATTCTATTGTTGATGGATCATACGGGGATGTCATTTATAAAATAAGTACAGCTGATCTTACGAGATCATATCCTTTCAAATACGAACCGATAAGAGTCGGGTTCTGTGAAGTAAACAAAACGATCATTAACAGTATTAATATTTACATTACCGATTTTTCTGGTAAGATTATTAATCTTAATGGTGTCCACACATCATTTCGATTTGTTTTAAAGGAATTAATGTAACATAAGTTATATGGTATGTTTAAAAAAAGTTTATGACACTAGCACGGGAACATATACTCAAGTTGATCGATTAACTGGAGCTGGTATATTTGACATTCTTTCAAAAGTCGGATCAAAGATATTCAGCGAGTCTGTGCAAACAGCAGGCAAGAAAGCATTAGAAACTGCTGGCAAGCAAATCATAGAAAGCGGCTCTAAAAAACTTGGAGATGAAGTAGAAAAAATGGCTGCTGATAAATTAGTTTCAGTTATTAAACCTAAACCAAAAGGTGAGATGATTTTAAAAGAACTTACAAAGGCTGATAACAAAAAATAAGTTCTAGCTAAAACTGAAGAAGATGTAGCCGGGGCCGAAGAAGATGTAAATGCAAAAATTAATAGATTGCTATCTGGAAGGGGAATTCATACAAGAATTAATCGATTAATTAATAAAAAATAATCTAATTACTAGTATATATAGATGTTTCGAAGTAATCAATATAATACTAGATACGAGCATGTACCTATTCAGTTAGATACCCCCGTGACACAACCAGGAAATAATACCAGACAAATGAAAAGTGGTTATCAGTTTACAATAAATGACAGAAGTTCTTACTTTGATTGGTATAACGCATATTTTGAAATCAGTTTTCAAGTAAACAAACTTGCTAATGGAGCCCATTTCCTAGTCGCTGACATAATTGCTTTAATTAACGATGCAGCTTCACTGATTGATCAAATGCAAGTAAAGCAAAATAGGAAAATAGTTTACGATGGGAATAATCTTCATAGATTTGTTAATATCAAAAGCTTGCTTGAAATTTCTCCTGACTATGCAGAGACCACTGGAACAAACGAATACTTTTATTTAGATAAGTCGGCAGTTGCAGAATCTCGAGAGTACCAAGCTGGTTATAATCGAGGTTTTGATTATCGCCATGTTTTAATCGCAGCTAACCATAAAATTAACTCTATAATCCCATTAAATAAATATTCCTTCTTTGGAGGTTTGGAAACAAACATGCTTCCTCCTAGTCAGATTCAAATCAGCTCGCAACTAACAGATGATAATGTGCTAATTTTCAAAGCTGATGGTGTTGATGATGGCCGAGTAGTTATTAATAAATTAGTCATGTGGATACCTAGAATGATATTTAACTCAGATGGTTTAAGTTATTTAATGACAAATCATATGAAATCAACAAGATGGACTTATCTTCGTGAAATGATACATACAAGAAAGCGGAAGTACTCAACTAACAGAATCTGTATTTAGAATAACGGCCGGAGTCAAAAGTTCCAAACACGTTTTTGTGTATTTGCAAAGGGCTGACAAAAGTTCTTCTCAAACACAAAATCCTCACCTTTTGGATACGTTTAGGGTAAATGCTGCTAATGATAATTGCCATTTACAATCAGCTAGACTGGAAGTTGGAAATGGAGTTTATTATCCAGAAACTGAATACAGTTATGCTAATATCATAAGAATATTCAGAGATGTTATTAATTATTCTTACAAACAAAATGATAAAAACACCGGAACTTTACTCAATGTGGGTAATTTTATAAATCTCTTCGGGATGATATATTTCGATTTGAGTTACAAGGAAAATGAAGTCAGTGTTGACCCAAAACAACTAAGTTTGAGATATAAACTAAATATACCTCCTGCCGATCAATATAAAGTTTATGCTCTGGTTCTCTATGAGGAAGATGTTGTTATTGATACTATCGGAAATGAATTGGTAATAGTTTAATCTAACTTATAATATATATGACTTACGTAAATTATTCAGTAAATTTAACAGATGGACAGAAACAAAGTTTAGCGAAGGCTTATGAAAACAAAAGTGAATTAACACTCAGGTTAAAAAATAACCAACTAACTGGGAATTTCCCTTTGCTGCTGACATCTACTCAGATTAACAATATCAACAAAGCTAGATCTAGCGGACGGGGATTAGACATAAATATATCAAAATCACAAATGAGATCTCAGTCTAAAAATGGAGGCTTTTTAGGCGCATTAGCTGGTTTGCTATCTAAAACAATTTTACCAACAGTTGCTAGATTTGCTCCAAAGATATTAGGGCCTTTAGCAACAGGGGCACTTAGTGGTCTGGCAAGTACTGGAATTGGTAAAATATTTGGAAATGGAATGGTAACTGTTCCTGCTAATAAAAAACAAACACTTCTGAAATCAAATAAATTAACGGCTGCACAAAAAAACAAAATAGCAAAGTCAAAAGGTTCCTGCACCATTAAACTAACACAAAAACAACTACAAGACGTACTGGCATGTGCTTCTAGTAATAAAACGGTAACTGTTCCCAGTAATAACAAACAGCAAGATGTAACGGCAGCTGTTCCTAGTGATAAAAAACAAACTCTTCTAAAATCAAAGAAATTAACAGCTGCGCAAAGAAAGAAGATAGTAAAGTCAAAAGGTCGCTGCCATGTTAAACTAATTAAAAAACAACAGCAGGACGGAGGATTTCTTGGAATGCTTGCATCGTTAGGAATTTCATTGATTGGATCTCTTATTAGTGGTTTAACTGGAAAAGGTTTGCAAGTAGAAAGAAGAGGGTATGGTTTACAAGTAGACTCACAAATTAGGCCATACAGAAGCATCCCATTCATAAAAAAAAAAAAAAAAAATTAAAAAAGAACCTATATCTAACTTAGATATAACAAAATGGATTAAGCAGCTAGGCATACATAACTTCAGGGGAGTGTTTAGCAAGAATAAATTACCAACAAAACAAAATAAAAAAGAATGTGGCATTATTAATCTGGACGATTATATTGGACCTGGCACACACTGGTCTTGTTACTATGATAATTATTACTTCGATCCGTTTGGCTTGAGCCCACCAAAAGAAGTTTTAGCGTACATACCTGATATAAAATACAACACCATTCAATACCAAGATAAAACAAGTGTTCTGTGTGGATATTTCTGTTTGTACTTTATCAAAAAGTTACAAGAAGGAAATAGTGCGTACGATATTCTTTACAAATTATTAAAACCACACAAACCAGTAAAAAATGAAAACATCATAACATCATATTTTGCAAACGAAGTTTAATCTAATTATATGATATATGAGTTACTGTATAAAAGAAAAGATGGTTACTGAAAATATTAATCTCAGTATGTTTTAGCAAAAAATGGTAGAAAATGTTAAGAGCAACTTGCGCATCTTGTGGTATTACTAAAACAAAGTTTGTTAAAAACACAGAAGGTGGAAATATTGATATTCATAAAGCTTTGCTCCCTTTGCTGCCCAAAAAAGGGCTAACACTTCCTGGTTATAAATATTGCGGTCCTGGTAATCCACTTGATAGCGGAGAACCGGTAAATGAATTGGATGCTGTTTGTAAAGATCATGAATATTGCTATGACGAAAATCCTAGTAATAGTGGGGCAGATTGGTGACATATTTTGGTAAAATTGTGCATTTTGTGATAAAAGCACCAAACTTGACACATAGCTAGACAATACTCTACTAAACATTTTTGGCTATGGACCCACCTCAGATTTTGAAAAATGGCCGCCATAAATAGTTGTTAGATACACCCCTATACTTCAGGAGTTAGGGGTTTTACACATGTATACATACTATGCCAACTCTGACACTAGTTTTGTCTTAGTTGTCTTTAGCCTTAAGCATTTCTGAAGTGTGTTTAAGTTTCAGTCTCATCTTTATTAGCGGCTTTTACGTTAACTCGTAAGTATACATCCACTGACTTGGTAAAACACTATTAAAAGTATACACAACAATCTTGAATTATTTATCTAGCATCCAAATTGGTTAATACAACATCAATTTGACTTTAAAACTATATCCTTAAATGCAATGCAGCATGTTTTAATTGTTCGTAGTTATCCCATTACAAGTTTTAATATATTATTGGTGCAATATATTACATTTGTTGATTTAATAATCAATATTAAAAAGATACTATCAAAAAACAAAACATTACATTTATTCTAACCTTACTATCTATGATCTGAATGGTACAATTTTTCTTAATCACAGTCACAGTACCTAACGTCCCATTTTTTAAACGACTGTATACATCATTCCTGCTTTGCCACTTCGTTTGCAACACACTTGTCTTTTTGACATCTACATTTAATGAGTCCCTTGAAAACGCTGATGCCTGTGGTAGTGTTATCAAGAATGGCTTCAACATATCTTCTTCCAACCGCAGTCACCGGATGTAGGCATTTCACAGGTGGACCTAAAGGCCATGTCTCCAACAATGTCCAATTACAACCTGTTAAACAACTCGGCAGGTGTGCTTGAAAAGAGCTACATCAATTGGTGACATGGACTTGTTGTTTCTTGGAACCATTGAATGTCAACAATTCTTTGCGACATCAACATGCCCTTCCTCGTGCCGAACATGCACTTCCTCTTGTCATACATTTTCCAACAAGCACAACTTTTGGAAATGGAAAACTTGTGCAACCTCAATATAATATTTCCAGATTTTCCATGCACAGGTTTTACCTTCTTCAGCAAATGAAGATATTTCATTACATCTAGTAAGTGTGAAAAGCAACTGTTCATCTTGGTTTATATGAACTAATGAATAGGCAATACAGTATGCAAAAAAGAACCTAAAGTGATTCCTAGCTCCTAAAACTCATCTAACTGTATTAACTGTACCATTGCTGTAACATGTACTACAACGTCTGTGTCTACTGTATATAACATAAGTTTAATGAAGCATTGTTTGGCAACACACGCATTGTATCGTATCATCTTAATGAAATGATCGAGATCAGTCTCAGATTCTCGATGTCTGATACAAGGCACATCTTCATCTCTGTTTTATTGAACGTGCTTTTAGTTTCTCTTCTATCCTAACCGATTGCTATGCCAGTTAACCAGAGCTCTAATTTTGTCTTGCATGATGGCCGTCACCTACTAAACCTTCTGCAAGTGATATTCAACAATGTGTAAAAGAACTTGATAATCATACTTACTAATGTTTTGCAAGCATTAAAATGCATTTTAAGGCAGCTCGTATAGTCTGATTAAAATCCAAAAAGGTTTTCCAAAGTTAGAAAAGGCTGGTGAGACACTCTAATCTGCCGTTAATTGAAACCTAATATAATAAATATGCTGACGGAAAAAAGTTTAGCAAGTTTTATAGATGAAATAATACTGTATACAAGATGTACTGACATTTTCGGACTTTACGGGCTTGACCCCTACGTTCATTTATTCGTAACGTCATTAAGTTGTTCGACTGTTATTGACGTGTGTTTCATAAAACAGTGTGTCTAGGGCAGTAGTTTCTTGATTTTACAACCAAAAATGTATTATTTCCAGGGTGCAACAAAAACTTGCTTAACTTTGTCTCCTCAGTATATATATATGCGATAAGAGAAAGCAAGTTATAGCATCTGTTATAGGTGACCACTGAGAAAGGAAGCATGTTCTGGTTTATCTGTTTAAAGACAGATTTGGTCATGATCACTTTCATACTATCTTTGTTAAAACGTTTATCAAAAGAGGTTATGACCATATCATTTTGCAACGTACTGCATGCTTGGTGGTGGACCCTTTTACAGTTCGCCACTATGCTTTCCTCTTTAATTGTACGATGACCGGACAGGCTGTGGACCCTATGATGACGCCTTACTAAAGCCCATTGGGACGGTGGCGTTTGATGTTTGTCTATGATCTCTCTTGTCGTGCCCTTAATGGTTTATTCTCTTGTTGCTCTGGCTTCTGCCAAGTCACTGAGTATCTTCATTGTGGCTTTCTAGGCTATTGTGTTTTTGTTGTATTATATTTACCCGAGCATATTTGTGTTTTACTCATATTGCCTATTGATGCTGCCTTGTTGGTTAGAGATTTGATCATGGCGGGGATTTCTGTAGTTACACTATCCTGTTTTAATGGGACGACAGTAGGGTAAGTTTGAGGTTTGGTGCACCCTAGAACCGGTTTAAACCCCCACTGGCCTACTTTGCCACTGACCGTTCCAAGGCGGTAGCCCTTTTGTCAACTCGTTTGTGTTTGTGATGTCGTTTGAACACGAACATTTTTAACTTGTTCATGAAGGAAAATATCAGAGTCCTTTCATAGGCAGCGCCTGATGAATTATTGAAATAACTGAAATTAACAGATAACTCAGACCATATCTGTTTCAGAGATCATCCAGTGTGGAAGCTGCAATGTGTTTACAGCACCTACTGCACCTGCATCTTCTATCGCAATCTTATATTTCTGCTTGTGAGCCAGTTTATTGGGTATTGATGAGACAACACTAATGAAGTTTATCTCACACACACAGATGACTAATTTGAAGATTTAAAGTGTAACTGAACAGTACTGCAATTGCGAACTTGTGGTTTCTCTTTCTGATCGTCATGTGCAATATTCTTTTTTTGTTTTCATAAACAATATTTAATGGTCTAAGGCTTGCCTTGCTCACACTTTAAGTAACTGTAAGCCCGGTTTACCATAAGTGATGAACATTCCCTGATGCATGTGTTTATCTGCAGTGTCATAATTGCCACAAGGGCACTGGTCCATATATAGTCTTCAAACAAGTCTCAGATTGTTTTAAGTGCCTCCATTTTAAATACGAATGTTTCAAAGCAAAATGCCATTATGATATTCAAATTGGCTTTCAGGCCAATTTCATTTCTGCTCGGCAACTATATAGTTTAGACGCAGTTAATCCGTTAGCATAAAATGTCTTCGAGTTTAACCCTCTTTTTGTGTTTGTGATGTCATATTTGACTTTTTATTTATTTGTAATGTTGTATTCTTTTGTAATGTTGTTCTGTGTTTCTGTGTATGTTTGTGGTTGAATGTCGTCTTTGAATGCTACTTTTCCTGTTCGATTTTTTAATCCATATGTGTTTACTTGTTTTGTCTTGTAAATAAGGTTTACCAAAGTCAATGTATTTTAGGGTTTTATAAATATATTGTATAATGAACCGACAGTTTCTGATAAGAAAATTAGTTTAGTACTTTTCAAAAATCCCAAAGGCTGGAGAAAATGTAGGGTAAATCCGAAGTGAAATTTAAACTTGTAAACACTTAACACAGGATGCCTGTAAATAACTCTTTATTGCAATATTAACAAACAAATACTATGCCAAGAAAACTGAGTGAACAAATTCAACATATTAATTACTTTCTTACAAACAACTATTAAACGAATTATACTTTTTACTATTTTCAACACGTTTTGGCGGCCATTTTGAAAACGGTAGCCATTTTGAACTTAAAATTTACCCAGATTGTATTTCAGGACCCTTTGTCTATCATTTTGAGGAATTTGTTGCGATTGCCATAATATATGTTGTTAAAACCTGATATATATAGGTTCAACTGATTATTTATTACATATTTGGCGGCCATTTTGAAATGGCGACCATTTTGAAAAATCTGGCGTGGGTCCATAGCCAAATTTGTTCAGTATGGTATTTTCTAACTATGTGCAATGTTTGGTGCTTTTATCAAACAATGCACAATTTTTTCACCAATCTGCCCCACTATAATAAATCAACGTGTGACAAAAACATGCTTGCTGGTTTGAAATCTAGTAAGTCTAAAACTATCGGAGAAAAGATTGCTAAGAATTTGATAGTAAAACCAGTCATTAGTACAAAATATAAACTTGGTCTTGGAAACTCAAAAAACTAGAAAAGGCGTTGAAATGGACTGACAAGTTAGCAGATGAACTTCATACACCTATACGAAGAAAGTTCACTCAACGCCGTGTGATTGTTAATGAAATTGATAAAATATGGTCTGCTGATTTGGTTGATATGCAATCGTTTTCAAAGTATAATAAAGGTACTAAATACTTGCTTACTGTTAGTGATTTATTTAGTAAATTTGCTTGGGCTATACCCGTTCCAAATAAAACTGGTATGGAAATTACTAAAGCGTTTCAACAAATAATGAGTACAGGAAGACAGTGTAAATTGTTATGGGTTGATCAAGGTGTGGAATTTTACAACAAAACATTTAAGCAATTTCTTGATGATAATAATATCGAAATGTATCACACTTTTAATTTCGGAAAAGCTTTAGTAATTGAACGATTTAACAGGACATTAAAAGAAAAGATGTGGAAATATTTTACAGCTAACAATACAAATACGTATTTAGACGTGCTTCAGGCGATGGTTGATAAGTATAATAATACAAAACATCGGAGTATTAAAATGACACCAACTTAAGCTAGTGATGAGAAAAATAAAGGAACGGTATATTTCAAGTTGTATGGAAAGATGAAAAGTACTCAGATTAAGCCAAAGTTTAAAATAGGGGATAATGTTAGAATCAGCAAATATAAAAGAACGTTTGAGAAAGGTTATACCCCAAATTGGACTGAAGAAATATTTATTGTTGATGAAATTCAAAACACAAATCCAGTGACATACAAAATAAAAGATTTAAACAATGAAAACATTGATGGAAGCTTTTATGAATTAGAAATGATAAAAGCAAAGCAAGAAATATTTAGGATTGAAAAAGTAATACGACGTGATTACAAAAAGAAACAAGCGTTGATTAAATGGAAGGGTTACAATGAGGATTTCAATAGCTGGGTCTCATTTAAGGATATTGAAAATATTAAATAAGGGCTTAAACATAATAACATATAATATTATTATATAATGGGACAAGAAAGATTAGAAAAGGTTTGCAAAAAACTTAACAATTTAAAAGATAAATATAGAAGAGAATTGATGAGAAGCAGGCAACTCCAAGTAGAATATGAAGTAGTTCGTTATGATTTTATGGACACAAAATAAAGACGACTGCTGATCGAAATGGATAATTATGAACGTGAGCTAGCTGGAAACAGAGAAGAGCTTCTTGAACTGAAATACAAAATAGCAAAGTGTAGGAAAATAAAATACTCCATTGTAAAAGATGATATGCAGAGCGATGATGAAGACTACTGCCCGGTTCCGTCTAACTTTGCTTAACGAGTTGCAAATGCTATTGAAAACTTCGTCGAAAGTAGATTCGGCGAAAGTAGACATAAAATAAAATTATTGCGCTCTCCTAACGAGTCGCAAATGTTATGCTATTAAAATGACAAAGTAGTATAGAAATGCGGGTTCTGGTGAGTTTCCCTGAGCGGGGTTGCTTGAGAACAACTGTGAAATATGTTGGGGTGTTGACTTAGGCGTGGCTTACATTTAGATCTTGGTGGTGTAAATGAGAGTTCAAATTCTAAAAAAAACATTAAATATAATATGCAACATTTCCTCGAATGAAAATGATCCGTTACCGTAAAGTCAATAATAAGAAGCATTGTATAAATTGCATTTTGGCGCAAGAAAATATCCAGGAAATACCTATTGTATTTTTGAGTTGCCAACATCCAAAAATAGAAAGTTTAACATTTCTCACTAAACTTATGAATTATGGACAAAAATTACCTAAATGGAGAAATAGATGTGTCATTTCAAGATGGCCAAATTTTGAGTTTCTATGATAAAAATACCTTCGCTCAAGTCAGTGTTCAATCTAGCTTTGCCAAACAGGGTGCCATTTTAGCCCATAAACTTTGCAATTGGGGGCCATTGTAAAAACATGGGGCCAAACAAAAAAACTACAAAGTTTATAAAATCATGTTTACATAATGTATTTTGTTGCTTTGACTCCAATGTCTCAGTGGCAGTTATCATGTAATAAATGGAACTTGAAGTGAACTGTAAACTTGCACACAATTTAACTAATTAAACGTTTGAACTGTCAATCAACAGTAATATGTTAAGTATATTGTACTATATAGTGAGTAGGGCTATAACCTGACTCAAATGAGAAAGTAGCATCACAAGGTTTATCATCTGACTTCGTTTTTTTCGCTTCATCATTGATGCTGACACGGCTAATGTAAAGCCATAGCAACAGACGGGTTACACTGTATTTACTATGTAAAAATACTGTACAGTTTAGTTTATCGATCGCAACACAGTCAGCAGGTGCGCGCGGTGTGCCTAAATAGCAGAATGGGAGAAAATGACCAAAATTAACGAAATGACCATCGCCCATAGAGTGCGCCCGGCGGGCCCATTCCTTATGAGAAATTGCGCCATTTCGATCGCAAAGGGGTCAATGGCGCAACCTAGATTGAACACTGCTTAAGTATGCCATTCATTTTTCACGTAGTTGATTTCCACTCCAAGCAGTTTGTCATCAAACTCCACATAAGTACGCCATTTTACTCACTGGAAATGAAATAATAAAGTCTGGGTTTGACGTGAGCTGCATTGTACCATCCCAGTAAACTCGATCATGAAAAATTGTAATAAAGTAATCTGATGAAGGCTTCACTGACAAATTTTAGATCATAATGTTACATCGGAACAACAGTTGCTCTTTGTGGCTTGTCAAAATTGTTCAGCCTTTAGTTAGTGATGTACCAATTAATCGATTGTAACTGATGCAAGTCTATAATCGATCATCGGTTGAATGTAAAAATACACATAATGTTCGAAATAGGTCTCTTGGAAAGGAATTTCAGGATTGTTATTCTTGTCATTTGGTAAAAGATTAAGGTCACTGTTACTATAAATAGGATTTTGGCTGCCATTTTCCCTCACCAAAAACTTCACCTCATCGGAATTAGCATGGGATTGTTACTTAGGTTATCCAAAGGTCAAGGACACTATTACTAAAAATACAAATTGATTTTTATCTCGACTACTCCTCTGACACTACATGGTGGATTTTCATGAAATTTTGCAGGAATGTTGCCTATGATGTCTAGTTGATCCAAGCAAAAATTCACGTTGAAATCCAACCTGGCTGCCAAAGCTAAAAATAGATTATTAAAAAACAAGTTTGTAGCGACTACTTTTTGAAAACTATAAGTGATATTGAAATGTGACTTTTTGTAAAATGCTCAGCATGACATGGTTCTTGTAGAAGATCGCTTTGATTTGATGTTAAACATTACTAGTAACCATCATTGTTTACATAGAGTTATATAGTAAAAACTTGTAGCGACTGCTCCTCTGCAACTACTGTTAAAAATGCGATTTTTTGGTGGCTACTTCTGAAAAACCATAAGAGATATTGATTTACCAAAATGACTGGCACGACATGTAGTTGGTCCTAACCAAAATTCATTTCGATTGGATGTCAAACATGGCCACCAGCGGCCATCTTTGTCTACATAGAGTTATATAGGAAGAACTTGTGGCCACTACTCCTCAGAAACTTCTTGACGGATTTTCACTAAACTTCACAGGAATGTTGCTCTTGATGTCTAGTTGATCCTAGCAAACAATCAGGTCGGCCGGAAATTCAAGATGGCCGCCACGGCTAAATATAGATTTGTTTAAAAATGCGATTTTGTGGTTACTTCTGAAAAACCATAAAAGGTATTGATTTCCAGCCTTCACCAAAATGACTGGCACAACATGTAGTTGGTCCTAACCAAAATTCATTTTGATTGGATGTCAAACATGGCCACCAGCGGCCATCTTTGTTTACAAAGAGTTATATAGGAAAATTTGTGGCGACTACTCCTCTAAATCTACTTGATGGATTTCTATTAAACTTCACAGGAATGTTGCTCTTTATGTCTAGTTGATCCTAGCAAAAATTCAGGTCGGCCGGAAATTCAATATGACCGCCACGGCTAAATATAGATTTTTAAAAATGCGATTTGTGGCGACTTCTGAAAAACCAAAAAAGATATTGCTTTGCAACCTTCACCAAAATGACTAACACGACATGCAGTTGGTCCTAACCAAAGTCCACTTTGATTGGATTTCAAACATGGCCACCAGCGGCCAGCTGTGTTTACATAGACTTACAGTTGCTGCACGGTGAATCGCGGTGATTGTGTAGAGGTGGTCAAACGTTATTGTCCCCGCGTTGAGTGGCCTGTCCGCTGATCGCGGGATCACAATCAGTGTGTCCGCGGTGAGATAAAATCCCCGCGTTGAGTGTGATTAGTCGTAATCAGCGTGGCAGAAACTGTATATCGAAAATCATGTGGCGACTACTCCTCTGAAACTACTTAATGGAACTTGACAGGAATGTTGCTCTTGATGTCTAGTTGATCCTAGCAAATATTCAGGTTGGCTGGAAAACCAATATGACCATCATGGCTAAAAGTAGATTTTAAAAATGCGATTTTATGGCGACTACATCTCGAAAACAATAACTTATATTGATTTGAAACCATTATCCAAAAGACTGGCACGACATGCAGTTGGTCCTAACCAAAATTTATTTTGATTGGTTGTCAAACATGGCCACCAGCGGCCATCTTTGTTTACAAAGAGTTATATAGGAAAAAACTTCTGGCGACTACTCCTCTGAAACTTCTTGACGGATTTTCATAAAACTTTACAGGAAGGTTGCTCTTGATGTCTAGTTGATCTTAACAAACATACAGGACGGCCGGAAATATAGGGTGGCCGCCACTGCTAAAAATACATTTTGAAAAATGTGATTTTGTGGCGACTAATTCTCAAAAACCATAAGTGATGTTGATTTGGAACTTTTACCAAAATGACTGCTTTGTCCTAGCCAAAATTCAGGTCTTCCAACATTCAAGATGGCCACCACAGCTAAAAATAGATTTTTAAAAACAAGTTTGTAGCGACTACTTCTTGAAAACTATAAATGATATTGATATGGGACTTTCTCTAAAACGATCAGCATGACATGAGGTTGGTCATTTTCGAAAATCATTTTGATTCAATGTTAAACATGGCTGCCAGCGGCCATCTGTTTACATAGTTTTACATAGTTAACGCTTGTAGTGACTACTCCTATGAAACTACTTCACAGATTTTCATGAATCTGCGCAGGAATGTTACTCCTGATATCTAGTTGATCCTAGCAATAAATCAGGTTGGCTTGAAATTCAATATGGCCACCAAGGCTAATAAAAGTAGCGACTACTTCTTGAAAACTATTAGTGATATTTGATATGGGACTCTAAAATGATCAGCATGACATGATCTTGGTCCCTGTTGAAAATTATTTTGATACGGCCATCGTTGTTTACATAGAGTTATATAGTACAAACTTGTAGCGACTACTCCTCTGAAACTACTTAACAGACTTTCATGAAACTTCACTGGAATATTGATCTAGCTTTCAAAAATACATCAGTCGAGCTTCAAGGTAAATGACCTCTTGTTAGATACTAAATGTTAACAAACTTTCATTTAAGAATCATTGACCTTTTTTATTTTTAAGTCCTACCTACCCCTGTTATGCGAGACATGTGAATCCGCGAATTTCTTGTTTCCAAATTTATCAATATGACAGTATGTTGATCCTTGTCGCAACTTATTTTGATTCAACTTTAAACATGGCTGCCATTGGCCATCTTTGTTTACATAGAGTTATATAATAAAAACTTTGCAGCTTTTACTACAACTTGACTGATTTTCATGAAACTTTACAGGAATGCTGATCTAGCTATCAAAACCTATCAGTAGAGCTTCAAGGTTATTGACCTGTTGTTGCTGAATACATTTACTTTAGGAATTTTAATAAAACCACCACAAAGTGCATCTCATGGAAAGGAAGCTCGGGATTGTTATTTAGGTAGTTTGATTTTCAGTCAAGGTCATTGCTGCTATTGGAAATTGGTTGCAACTCAATAACTTCAGTTTCCCTTGACGGATTTAAATAACAAAAAAAATCACCTCAAGGGTATTCAACATGAGATTGTTATTCGTGTCACGGTCACTGTTACTACAAATAAAAATTGGTTTCTGCTGAATAAATTCACCTTCCTTTAAGGAATCTTCACGAAACTTCACATAAATGAATCTCGGACTGATCGTAAAGTTCAAAAATACTCATGGCCTTTAAAGAGAGCTTACTAATTATTTTGATCAGCCATCTTCGCCACTAGAGGGCACCACGCTATTTGATGTTTTACGTGGCTCGATAACGCAATTAAATATATGGATAATATTGAGCACGGTGTCACAATTAGTTGAATGACTTCGAGAGGCAGAAAAGTGGGTGGCGTCTATCGCACACACGACAATTTGGCAGCGATTTTCAATAAACACGGCGATTATTAGTTATCGGTCCAAATTGTTTGTCTCTAATTACCTTCTAACACCCAGCAGGATATTGGCTTATAAACAGTTAAATACTTTGTGTTTTTGAATTTGGTATTTCTCGAGATTTTTTTGACAAAGTTGGTCGGAAAATCGCATTCGCCTGACCGCCAATGTCTGGCGAATTTGCTATGTATTTCTTACGATTTCCATTCGCCAGTTTGGGTTACTCTTCGCCTATGGCGATTTGGCGAATGGTTAATGCGAGCCTAGCAGTTTCAGTTGTGGTTTATTTGAAATAAAATATGTTTAATCTAAATTTAACTTTGCTGTTATTTTCTTTTGTACGCTCTGTGCTGTTGGGAACATCTCTGTAGTGTAAGGAAGCATGCTTTTCTTCCGAGAAAAGAGATCCAGGTTCGAGTCCTGGCGGGAATCCCGGCACACTTACTGATCTGTTCAAACTGTGTTCTGGGATAACCACAACTTTAACATACATACATGATAAAATTGTCGATTACACAATTATACTAGTGTCAAAACATATTTCCATAATATTTGAAATCAGACAAAACCAAAATAAACTTAAACTCATTCTTTTAATACAATTATTATATAACATAATTGTCAAGCATTGATGTTATTCAACATTCTCTCCCAGAGGCCATTACATTGACCTCTGTCAACGTCTAAGAAAGTAGTCCGGATCACATGATAATTTGTCACATGACCATAGCTAAAATATAAAAATAGCAACAGAACTTCAACACCGTGACACCACCACCAACTATCGGTCGTTGATTGACGTGTAAACAATCGAAAGAAACACGACTTATTATCTACATTTTGATATATAGTATAGGTTAGTACTTTAATTTAAGCAGGTTGTTAAGATCTATGTGATATTGGAAAGTGCTGGTAAGCCAGTCGCTGTACTGTTACGCTATGGGAACGATTTGGTGGTGCCTATTTTAAAGTTTTGACGGTGGAGTGATATGCCAAAGTACAAACCTTTATCCTACCGCAATATAATCCTAAGCATAATTTACTGTATATTTAAAATATTCAAGCCTAAAATTATTTCCTTTGTAATATAAGCATTTCATATGAAGTTATATTAAATATTAGTGTCATCAAGAACTTTTGCATTTCCACCGTTTTTCATCGTTTGCCAAGATTCTTGGTATTTGGTGAGACGTTGACAGAGATGTATGTGTATGCAAGGAACGACAACACTGGGTAGAGATTGGTTATTGACAGGAATTCCATTAGGCCCTCCCTGCAGATCAACTACTTTCACGTCATCTACATGCAGTCCGTACTTCCCATGGTATAACATATGTGTTATAACTTTTCTTGTTAATTGACGTTCAACTCCCATTCGTTGATACTCACAAGCAGTTGGGTTTAATTCTTAGTTCAGATGGTTAATGGCACGAACACATTAACAGTATTGTAACATCTGCCTAAAAAAATATTTTCCTAATTCGTCATCTAAAATTCAAATTGAAACGCAAAACACTGAATCAAATTTACTTATCATACATGCGTCCTATCCTAGAATATGCATCTAATGTGTGGGTGGTTGTTCAGGTTACGATAGAGAAAGACTCGATAAGCGATCAGTATCCATCAATAACTTACTAACTGAAATTGGATGGTTATCATTATCAGATAGACGGAAAATACAAAAACTTACTATTGTTTATAAGGTAAATAGTGACATAATGCATTGTATGTTACCAATCTATTTCCTGCATTTGTTCAAGAAAACAACCCAAATAACATTAGAAATGGTAACAACTACATGTACGAGACCATACCAAGACGAACGGAAATATTGTCCAAATCATTTATTCCATCCGCTGTTACTATGTGGAACGCTCTATCACCCGAAATCAGAAACTCCGAATCGCTTACCGTTTTTAAACGAAAACTTCTAAGATCTGTATTCGTTAGTCCTAAAGTTCCTATTTACCCGTTATATGGCTCACGATCACTTGCTGTTCAACATGCACGAATTCGCAATTCATACAGCAATCTTATTAACGACCTTTATATAAATCACCTAAACGATCACCAAGTTGCGATTGTGGATATAAAACAGAAGATGCAGAACATTTCATTTTTAAGTGTAATAGATTTCAGAACCACCGACATGTCCTGTTTCAATCTACTCGTCGCTTTCGTCCGTTAAATGTGAACACTTTGCTTTTCGGTAGGGGACACATAAATACCACATGTTAGTGCCAGCCACTCAATCCGTAAGTAGTAAATACCACCTCATGGTGACAGGTACGAAATCAGTAAGTGTTAAATACCACATGACAATGTCAGGCACACAATCCGTTAGCAGTAAATACCCCTCATAGTGCCAGGTACGAAATCAGTAAGTGTTAAATAAAACATGACAGTGCTAGGCACTCAATCCGTCAGTAGTTAGTACCACCTCATAGTGCCAGGTACGAAATCAGTAAGTGTTAAATACCACATGACAGTGACAGCCACACAATCCGTTAGTAGTACATAAAGAAGGATAAAAATATCGGACAGGGAAAGCAGCATTCAAGGACGACAGTCAACCACAAAACACAAAAACAAACACGCAAACAGACAAACGAACAGGCAAAAGTAATAAAAAATGCAAACGACATCACAAACACAAAAGGGTTGACAATAGGGCTACCGCCTTGGAACGGTCAGTGGCAAAGTAGGCCACTGGGGGTATATAATGAGGAAAGTTAAGGAAAACCCTAATAAATACCAATTGATAGAGCCAGGTACAAACTCACCGATGTTTACATATAACTTGACAGTAGCAGGTACGAACTCACCTATGTCACATGACACTGCCAGGTACATACTCTGTACGTAGCAAATACAAATCACTTGACAGTACGGGTGGTGATCCTTGTTCACATAGTCTTCTTGTCAGATCTAAAGGTAGATGTAAAAATCGAACGCGAAAAACAGTAACATTCAAGGTCGACAATCTAACAGATCTAACACAGATGTAACACATTTATTCCATTTTCCTCTATCACGGAAATAAGGTTTGTTTAAGACAGTTAATTTTCCTTTTCTTAAATTGTACAGGTAGTCCCTGTTTATCTTGCGTATTTGTTAATGAAACATCCTGACCCGGCCGATGCAGCAATAATAGGTTTATCAGACGATGAAGCTGGTGAACTACCAAAAGCATTTGTTGTAAGACAATCTGTTTCATCTGTGACAGAGACAAACATTATTAAATATATTGCAGGTAAATAGAATAGGAATTGCATCGAAGAAATAGTTTATAAACAGTATATAGGTCTTGTATATTGAGAGACAATGTTATTTAAAATGATTTATTTAAAAATCATAAATCTATCAACAGGAACATCACCCGAATAACTTATCATGAGTTCAGCATAATGGTTTATAAACATTATTTATAATGCGAATCGCATGATCTCAAGAAATGAGCGTTTATTTGTTATTTGCGTTCGCTAAAGCTCAGACAGTGTTCACTATTAGTGTTGAGGTATTAACCTGCAATATATGCGAGTAACCGGAGTAAGTGAACATCCGTAGTGTTATTACTTACTGATCCTTTGGGATCAACAGGCCCAATTTCTGTAGCTTTAACGTAGAATACCGCTTAAGCCGGTACCAGGGGGTGTGAGAGGTGTTGCTCATTACATGACCTCTCATGAACAGACTCAATAAAACCGAATCTGCTTCTTTACTATCTTGTTTATGTTTGTTGCTTCCAAGGGATCCACTTTTCAGTATTTTTTGAACATCATACTAAAGTAAAACGTCAAGCATTTATCAATGTGTTTCTTATCCACAGATCATGTTGCGTCCCATATGAGACGAGGTGGTGTAGAGCTTGTATCACATATTCAAAGACCGTCTGGTGCGACAACAAGGAGCAAAGGAAAAATTGTAAAATTAATACATCAAGCCGTTGATGTTATTCTAATGGAACATTGTACCTGTTTTCCTGAAAGTAAATGAAAAATGAGACATTATGTTTAGGCTACGAAATAAACATAACACCATAAAGTGTATGCTGCGAAATAAAAACGACGCAATGTTACCTGTGACATAGTGTATGCTGCGAAATGAAAAAACGCCATGTTGGTTGTGGCATAGTGTATCATGCGACGATTTGGAAGTGAGGCATATAGAACAAACATGCGACTCTTAGGCCCTATCATATTCCTCTCAATATATTCTTGTTTATATATTGTATAATGAAATCAGAAATAAAAATGCAAACAGAGAAAAGTTGATGTTTTGTATATGGCGAGACCAACTCATATAACACCAACAGTTCTTCTTGGAGGGGTACTCAAGAAAAAGCTTCTAGACACACATACTTGGAGATTTCACATTTTTACAAAAAACATGAACAACAACTAGACAACCGTTAACGAGAAATAATAAACGAAATGTTTATATATCAAATTGAATTTAATTGACACGCAACTGCATTTTAGCAATTTAGCAATTGCATGTTTACTTTACCCCTAGTCTATGAGATCAGTCTTATTTTTTATATTGCGGATCTATCTGTCTGTCTGTCTGTCTGTCTGTCTATACACAAATATGTAGGCTCGGGCATGTATAAAGCATGCGATATATATAGGGCCCCGCAAAAATTACATCCATTTTTTGCACCGTTAACGGCCAAACACATATTGCTGGAATGTATAGACTTTGATCCTATGCGTCAAAGGTACTACAATGTTAATACTATGACCGAGTTATTTAATACTATAGATTTTAGTCTAGTTTTAGATTTCCTTAAGAAAGTCAGACTATATAAATCATTATGATATGTTCTTGTATATATTTATTTCTTTGTGTGCCCGTTTTCGGGCATTTGTTGATTTACATATATAGTTTATATTACTACCATATCATCCCTTACTTGTAAATAGTTATATCTTTATATATTTACATTAATTTTTAATTAATCCTTCATGTCATCATCATTCATCGGTTTTTGCGCACAATATGGCCTATTTATGTGTCGACGTGCAGTAAAACACCATTCATTCATTCATTCATATTGCCGTATAAGGAACAGAACTCAAAACTCAGTTTCACAACATAACATAACACGAACAATTTGCCTTCCAGAGGTAGTCTCTCCTTGAATAAAATATATAAACAGTAATTTGAATAAGTGTACGAATATATAAATAGCGGAGCATTTCCAACAACAAGGTCCTATAACGAGTGCCTCGTAACGGTAATACTTACTGGTCCTTTGGGGTCGATTTGAATACCAATTAAGCCGGTACTTGGGGCATGATATGTGTTGCACTTTATATTAAATCTCAAGAACAGACTCAATAAAACCGAGTATTTTCTCTCTTGTTTGTGTTTGTTGCTTCCAAGGGATCCCGAGGCTTCCGTGACGGAGTGGTTAGAGTCTCTGACTTGAAATCACTTGCCCCTCACCACTATGGGAATTGTTTTTGTTAGGAAGCTATCCAGCTGGCGTCGGTGATTCTACCCAGGTTTTTACCTCTTTTCAATAAGTTTAGTGCTGTGTGGTGGCTGTAAAATGTCGCCCCGATTACGAAATTGTAGTGTTATTTTCTGGTACTTTGGAATCAGCGAAACCAATTCTTGTGACTTTAAAGTAGAATACCGCTTAAGCTGGTTCTAAGGGGTGTGAGAGGTGTTACCTCCCATGAACAACCTCAATTAAACCGCTTCTTTTCTGTCTTGTTTGTGTCCGTAGCTTCCATTGTTGAAATACCGTAGTCAGTACATACCTGATCTGATCTGATCTGAAGTGATATGTTAGGATATGTGTTAGTTGCGATGCATTAACATACTTAATGCATTATTGATATCGTGTTTGTATGCTTATTATGTTAAATCATGTCTTATTATGCAGATACATTACAGTAAAACACTGCTGAGCATGCATAATGATGCAGATTATAAAATCACATCCTCAGGTATGACTGGTTTAATTGGAACACAGCCTTTACCTAGTTACCAGTTGTGGGGTTCATCAAGAAATAACCAAAGACCGGAGATTCGTTCTCTCTCATAGTGTAATACTAACTAAGTAACATACATACAGTCATTCAATACATGATGCATTCTACAGTACAATTCATGCAGTATAATTCTCGTCTTTATACACCACAATATCTCCCCTTTTCAGATTTTAACTTATACCCGGATTAGAAACAAAATAAAGATTATTGTTTCAAATCTAAGACACTTTTAATCAGTTAAAATGTTCATTTCAATGAAATTGCCTTCAAACTGCTATGTTAACATGAGGTTAAATATTTAACCTTTTCGTCTGCCAGAATTTAATTGAGTATCAACGTGACATTTGTTTCCCACATTACCACACTTCGTCCAAGGACTTGTTTAAAGGGCATACATCTCATACATGACAATGCATCTTTCCATCTTCCCATCGGCCCGTAAATGTGCTATAGTACAGCAATTTCTTCGAGATGAACATGTTATACAGCTTCAACAGCCACCATACTCGCCGGATCTTAGCCCGAGTGACTTTTTTCTGTTTCCAAAGCTGAAAATGATGCTCGCTGGACGTTGTTATAACTCGAGAAGCGCTGTTGGCGGTGCGGTACATCAGTGTCTGAAGGGTATACCAAGGGGAGACAACTCTGCAGCTTTCCGGTCATGGATTTATTGTTAAGGGCGAATACTTTGAAGGATTAAAATAGAATATTTGTCCATCAACATGTTATGTTTTATTTTACGAGGCCAGTCTCAAAACATTTTGAATGCTACTCGTATAGTTAGGTTCGCAAAACGGTATGCTAGATGTTTAAAATTAGAAATCTATAAAAATTGTAACTCTTATTCAATTGTTTATTGTTAAAGCGTAGCTTGTTAAATCGTAGTTTGCCATGTTTTGTATACTGTCACGCATAAACACATATTCTCTGTTTTAGTCACTATAACTCTCTGGTCTTTTAACAATCCTTTTAAAATTATTTCCATTCGAATCAATACACTTTTTGTTGTTTATTGGAATTGCACGTGTAAAAGGCGCAGTCTCTGGACGTTGTGGTAAATTGAAACCTTCCTGACTGTATTTCTTTACGTTACGCTTATATTCTACCCCGTTTCTTTCGACAACAACGCTGTTGCTTTGTTTAAGTTTCACGTTAAATGGTATTGGGTTCAATTTTGTATAATTTTTGTCCTTAGGGTTAAGTAATACCTGATATCATTCTCGCGTGCATTTCTCTTTTGATCAGAGTATAGGTTTTCCTTTTTCTTTTTTTTTCAGCATCGCGATCTCTAACCTCTGATTCAAGTGGTCGGTATTCTTTAAGCTGCGGAATGTTATACCTTATTTTCCTACCGTACAATAACTCTGCTGGACTGGCTCCAGTTGTAGAGTGCGGTGAACTTCGATACATAAGTAAATTATCTAATTCGGTTTTCCGATCGCGTTTCTCGACTTCTGCGATGCGTATCCGCTTCATTATTGAACAGTTTTGACCTTCAACCTCACCATTAGTCTGAGGTCATAGCGGAGTGGTGGTTCTGTGTTCGATACCATTCAGACGAGTAATTCCTCATCTGGGCACTATCTGTCTGAAGGCTTAATGGTAAAACTTTGTTACTGAAACATTTTCGGAGTATTTGTATGAGTTTCTCTGAGGTAACGGTTTTAATGACTTCGAGTTCCACGAATCTACTATAATAGTCTACTAGTACACAAATACATTAGATCACAGCTGCCGCTAAACATTCTCCCGGTGCTGATGGCATTTCGGTACGTTTCATTGGCTCGGGTAGTGTCAGTCTACCAGTTAATTGGCAACCATGACATACTTGGCAATATTTCTCGACATATTTGTCAATACCAGGCCACCATACGCGAGTATGTAAATTTTGTTTTATACCGACAATACCAGGATGACCTTCATGTGCGATTTCTAACATTTGATCGTGTAAAGTTTTTAGGTATGACGATTCTTGTTCCACGTAGAACGATGAAAGTTCATGTCTCATTGGCAAATATTCTGTATAAGGCAACTTATGCCACCGATCATTCAGTAGACAGTCGCGTAATGCTGATATTTTGGATCATAGCGTGATAATTTCTCGATATCGCGGATTGATATTGCAGAGAGTGTCGCCGACCTTGCTACAAACTGAATGTATCTTTCGGTTTCACAGAAATGTTCTTCATGTTGGTCGTCTGACCTTGAACTATCAAGTAACCTACTGAGACAGTCTTGACACATTATTTGGGCCTTCAGTATGATTAACTATATACGTATACGCTTATACGTATACGTATACGTATACGTAAACCTAGCACCCATCTCTCAATGCGCGCAGACGGCCTTGATCTCGGAGAGAAAATGAACTCTAATGGTTAACAATCGGACCAAAGCTCCAACTCTGTACAGTATATATATGCATGGAATCCTTTACATGCCCGTACTATACCTAGTGCTTCTTTTTCCGTTTGCGAATAACGGCGTTCTGTCTTTGACAGACTCCTACTCGCATATGAGATAATGTGGTATTCTTGACCTTGTGTCTGTACTAACGCAGCTCTGAGACATACTGGTGAAGCGGCGCATATGACTAATGTTTCCGCATTTTTGTTATAATAAGCGAGAGTATTAGCACTTGATAACGTTGCTCGAGTTCATCAAAAGAAGTTTGTTCGCGCTTACCCCAAATGAACTTTGCGTTCTTTCGTGTGAGATTATGCATTGGTTCTGAAACGGTCTCTAAATCAGGTATATAACGCGCACAAAAGTTAACTAGTCCTAGAAAGGATCTTACCTTGGTCACATTTTGCGGTTCTCCTGCGTCTAGTATCGCTTGCACTTTTGATTGCGTCGGACCGAATCCGTGCTTCGACAGTACATTTCCCATAAATATAATTTCAGACATACTGAATTAACACCATTCTGCATTTAAGGTAATTCCCTATTCCAAAAGCCATTTTAACACAATATCCAAATTTCTGTCATGTTCTTCCTTTGTTGGTTCGTGCACAATTATGTCGTCCATTATGTTGCAAAGCCTTGGGCAGTCTTGTAGAATTTGTTGAAAAAATTTCTGGCACATTGCTAAGGATGCACTACTTGTTCTACAGTTTTGTCAAGTGGTATTCTGAGTTTTAGCTTTCCCACTCCACTGAACAGTTCTGGATATTTACTTCGAACATGTTCATTTTTCACACTGTTGATTTCTGGGCCTAATCTTAGAACTTTAAGTTTTAGGGCTGACTCTCTCCGTAACAGTGATCGACCTTTCCATTCTATGACGGTCAATATGACATTTTTGAGGGTGGTTGATATCTACCATGAAGATGTCATTTTGTTTTTTCAGTTACTCCCACGTACTTCGATCAATTACATTACATCTTGCTCCCGAGTCAATAATCATATTTAATGGAATGTTTCCTACTATCACTGTGATTTTTCCATTGGCAAATCTTTCATCGAGAGTAAATGTAAAGTCAGTCCTCATCACTAGAAGTGTCCAGTTTTCTTATTTTAGACAGAGGCTTCTGCACTTTTTCCACTGTTTTGCATTTCTTTGCAAAGTGTTCTATTTACCGACAGTTCTTACATTGTTTCCCCTTAGCCGGACAGCCAGGGTCTTTAGCAATGTGACCTTTGTATCCAGTTGTAGCATTCTATCCTGTCGTAATTTTGCTTTTGCGATGAGAATGTACTTTTGCCCTGTGATTTCCTATTGTATCTCGTATAGCGGATTTTGTTTATTCCTTCTTCCTTTTCCATTTTCTGGGCACACGCTTTCGCTGTTTCATACGCCGCTGAATTTTCGAAGATCTATGATAGCGATAAGAAATGTTCGTCTCAAATCGTTTGAATGGCATTTTTCTACTATTTGGTCTATGATCATTTCGTCTTTATTTCCAAATTCGCAATTAAGTGACAATTGCTTTAGTCGTGTAGAACATTCTTGAATGGTCTCCTCTTGTTTCTGCTCGGCTGATCTGAACTGATGCCGTTCAAATGAAATGGTCTTTTTTTGGCTTGAAATATTCATATTCCAGTTTGGATACTTCCACTTCATAATCCTTGTCTTCGCCGGTATTTTCCAACGTTTCGAAGATTTGTTGACCTTCAGGGCCAAGAAGATGTAATAGCAGAGCTCTTTTTTTGTCTTATCGTTGATATCAGATCCAGCTATATACTAATTGAAAGATGTCATCCATCTTTTCCATCGTGTGACTAAACTAGCTAACGCCACATTTAATGGAATGGCCTGTGCCTTTGCCATGTTTGCACTTCCACGGAATTTGTAATAGATACAGTACGAGTCTAACTACAAAAGTGTCCTCTAACAGACGTTAGACGGACAGTTTGCTTGACCGAACAACTAATAATTACGAGGCGAAGCCGAGTAAATATTTGTTTTTCGGTCAAGCAAATCGCACGCCTAACGTCTGTTAGAGGACACTTTTGTAGTTAGACGAGTATGTGTATCTGACTTGTACGAAGGGTAGAAAAAATTGCTGTTCTTGTTTTAAAGATATACGTGATGGATCCACTGTAAATCAGTTCTTATTAATGTTTTAAAAAAAGGAAATATATCTGACATCTTGTATAGAATATTTTCCATTGGCCTATTCAACTCCAAATAACAACACACATGATATGCACGGGAATGACGTGCTGTCGCGCCACGTGCTTGTCCTCGTGGTAGCTGGTTGTCAATGTCTACAAACATTTCAGAAGACATGTTTAATGTTGAGACGGATTTAATTTTGAGTGAAATGTGTATTACAAAGGACAAAGATGATTTATTTCATATGGATAATGACCTCATAATGAGTCAATTTAATATGGATGAAATGGGGTAACGGAGCGACTTGGGTAATTGCGTCTTTTTGCAAATCGTTGCTGCCGATAGTTCGTGTGAAAAAACATTTTACTAAATTTTCGAGTGATAATGAAGTTGAAATAATGAGAAAATCGAGAACATCTAAAAAGACTCAAAAGAACACTTTGTGGAGTGTACACGTTTGGAATGCGTAGAGGAAATGGCGCAACGACAAAGTACTTCAAGACGAAATAGCACAGAGTTACGCATATACGTTAGTGCCACCATTATCTGTAAATCTCCAGGCACACGAGCTGAACTACTGGATTTACAGATTTATTATAGAGGTATTGGTTTATTTTTTCTGATTTTAATAATTCTCCGAACACTATAGTAAATCACCAATTTGCTAATATTTGATGTATGTCATTATTTTACTTCTCGGTTAAGGACTATCGGTCAGCCATCTTTGAAAAGAAAATCCAAAATGGATGGGGTATGGTTAATGGAAATTTTCATCCAAATGCATAGTGTAGGCATGATCAGTGTCAATGATATAAGAGATGACATTAATTCAACACTATTGATGTGAACATAATATCGGAAACAATATTTATTTGGCAGAAATAGTGCCCTTTATATTCGAAAATTTGGTACAATTTTACTCGAAGATGTTTTTGTTTTTTTATGTTAAATAAATTGGTCCATAGAAATGTCAATTTATCTATAAATGGCACACGAGACATCCATTTTGGATTTTCTTTTCAAAGATGACTGACCGATAGTCCTTAATATCCAATTTAATAACTCCGGTCTAATTTATTTTATTAACTCCGGTTTAATTTATTTTAATAACTCCGGTTTAATTCTATTGGTCCAAAGAAATGTAAGGGACAATAACGCGTTAAGCGTATTAGACATTGTTTACGTTTACATAAGCAAGTATATGTTATTCACGACAAACTAAACATTTTTTCCATTTCCTTCTACTTTTTTTTATTCATTTACTTTGCAGGTTTTTACGTATAACCACTTTTTTTCTGACCTTTTTCTTTTGACAATTATTGTTGTGTGTGTGTGTGTGTGTGTGTGTGTGTGTGTGTGTGTTTTGTCGCATGCCATTTTAACAATTCATATATTTGTATATATAATATATATAAAGATAATGTTCCCTTTTGCGAAATCCCGTTGAAAGTTAGATAAACAAAAGAAAAATATGAAAAGAAAATAATCGAGAATATTTTACTTGTAACTTGCAGTTTAATATGTTTACACTTTTATCTAGACACTGCTGTACTTGAATAATAAATTTGAACTTGATAAAAGTGTGTATTGATCCATACTCGGCTAATGTCATACTCAAGGTCATGTGTGTATTGACTAATTCACATAGTTACATGTATCAAGTATGTATTTATAATTTAAGGGTAACTCTGCCTAGACAGGTGTAAATATATTAAACTGTGAGTTTCATCTAAAAAAGGTTAATATTATTTACATTCTAATGTTTATCTTTTGCAAATGCAATCTCAAGTGGATTACACAAAATGGGTCATAATCCTTCAGAAATATGACCCCTTTTCGTAATCCCGTTGAAAATGAATTAATAAAAGGGGAAATAGAACTCAGGTAATCCTGAATATTTTTACATGCAAGTTGCAGTCTTATATGGTTACAGTTTATGTAGACAATGACATGTTTTATATTTAAACAATTACAGGTTACTATAGCAACTACATTGTTCCAAGATGGATTCGACGAGCAACTAATTGCAGAAAGAATAGGACACAGGAGCATCACCATACTGGCATATAAAACAACGTCTACGTCAACAAATCATTACAGCTGCATGTACATCAGAGGATACAAAGCCCGCCATAACGATTCCGCCATAAGCTACACAATCTTCTCAAATTAATCTTGACCATTGTGCTGTTAAAATACAAATACAAATGTAAAAAATACGTGGCCTTAATTTATTTAACCTTTAAAACAAATGAAACACTGCCTTTATATCGACGTGTGTAAGACTGTTATGAAACACACGGGGATAAAGTGTCCAGTCTTCATTTGTGTGTTCTTAGCCCGAGGATTGATATGCACGTGAGCGTGTCTCTTGTGCGTCTACTTAAAGACACATTTCGAGCCTATTGTATTTGAGGGGGAGAGAATTTCTATAGGTAACTGTAAATCGCTGTTAGAAATACATTTGCACAAGGAAATTGAGATTATTAGTTTTTTGTCAAAGGATGAGGCCCGTCCCATAAAGAGTGTATAATAATGTAGTAAAAATTATATAACCATTTATATGTTAAAACAACTATGTATAGATGGATTTTCTTAAAAGACCCGTGTTAACAATTAATAGTTTTTGTATTTTTAGCACAATATACTCTATTATCAGTTACTTCTCTGCCATGTTTTAGTAAATCTCAAATGCAAGAAACTCATCGGGACTTCAAAATTTAAAAATCGTTGTCATCTGTCGGTGTTTTTGATCACCTGAGCCGAAGGCTCAATGTGATGTTCTGGATTTTATAGTTGCACCAACAGCTAAGGTCATTTGGCGACATTCCAGCTTTTTATTGGTGGAGGAAGACCCCAGGTGCAAACCCGGGCATTTTTCCCCATGGGGAATCGAACCCACAGCGGTGAGGGACATGTGATTTCAAGTCTGAGACCACTCGACCACGGACGACCCGAAGTTTATGTGAAGCATCATTAAATATTTGTTTGAATGGTGCACCTGAGGTCATAAATGCCCCCGCAATGGGGCTTATCAGTTTCATTTAACAAATCTTTAAAAAATCTTCTGCAAAAATAAATGTGCAGACAGTGGTTACCAAATCCGTATGGACAATCTCATATGGGCCATAGGTGGAACTATATATGGTGCAGTAAAATTATCACTTCTAGTTTGTGTGTTGTTGTTTGTTTTCTGATATTAATAATAACACCAAGAGAATCGGTAAAATCGATGGATGCATCCCAAAAGTTACATAGAAAAAAGTAATGTTTAGTGTGAGTGCTTCCTTATTCAAAATGAATCCGTACGGAACTCTATTATGCTACGGATAAGATTTTTCAAAAAAGGGAGATAATTAAAAAGTAGTGAAGCTAGAGTTATGATTCCTATGAACTGCACTCCGTCTCATTGTCCTAATCATTCACACGAACTTTAATCAAGCATATTTTCTGAGTTATGCTCCGGACAAAAAGTGTGACGCACGGACACACACACGGACGGACGGAAAAAGCGGCGACTATAGGCTCCCCCATAATAAACAATGTAGTGTTTTTAGTTACAAAATATTTTATATCAAAAACTAAGGTAATAGTAAATGAAAAGAAAAAACTGCGATGGGGCCTCAATATAATGTCTCTGTGGTAATCATTCAGCGAGAAGTAAGCAGTCAAAAAGCATGCTATCCATGATTTTTCAACGACTACAATCAGCTGGGAAATGTGTCTTTAAAGATTTCGTGCGCTGAAAAGTATCCGTCTAACAACCGTTAGACGGACACTTATTGAATAACTTTGCGGGGGTTCCGGCGTACAAAATCCAGTTACACGGAAATTAATCCAGTTTATACGGAATTTAAACCAGTCATTTAATACTTGTCGAAATTAAATCCAATTACTTCAGAATTTAATCCAGTAATTTATCAGTCACAGTATTAAATACGTTCTCATAATTTTATCTCCTTCCCTTGTTAGTAAGCCTCGTTATCCTCTTCGTGATCCTTGTCTCCATTTGTTGTGGTGTCCGTCAGAAATAACCAAAGACCGGAGATTCGTTCTCTCTCATAGTGTAATACTAACTAACTAACATCCATACAGTCATTCAATGCATGATGCATTCTACAGTACAATGCATGCAGTATAATTCAAGTCTACATACACCACACCATTTGAACTAGTTATTTAGTTATTCGTCCTTAATCAACTATTATAAGGACAAATATAAGCAAACTAAGGGATACCATAAACGTGAGGGACTGAAAGAGGTTCTAGGCCACACAAAAGTTCACTCTTACAATATTGCCATCCCAATTAAACAGAACATTGTCAATAAAGAAATCCTCGCCAGGCCATAGCGTCTAATAATCCAGACTGCAGTAAAAGGCAATACAAGTACATGTAGTTAATGAATGAATGTTGCTTTACGGCACGTCGACACATACATATGTCATATTGTGCACAAAAACTGATGAAAGATGAAGACATGAAGTATAATTAGAAATTAATGTAACTATATAAAGATTAAACTATTGATAAATGAGGGATGATATGGTAATAATATAAAGTATATATGTAAATCAACAAATATCCGTCGACAGGTATATAAACAGGTAAACATATTATACTGTTCTATATAATGTGAGTTCTTTCAGGAAATCTAAAAAAAGACTAAAATCTATAGTATCAAATAACTCTTTCATAGTATTAACATTGCAGTACCTAACATATGAGTATAACGTGTATGCCCTATCCTGCACCGGGCTAGAACAACTTCTTCTCGACGAATGGTTCTACTAGAAGAACGCCATTCTCCGAGTAACAGTTTAATTAAATGGAGTGTATTGTTAATTGACAAATCCCAAGTGGCTTGCCAAGAGTTACGAATATATATGTTAATACAATTTTTAAAATCAGTATTAGGTAATTTGTCATTAGATATATGTAAACCTTATGCTGCTTTAGCAGCACTATCAGCTCTATCATTACCACGTATTCCTACATGGCTTGGAAGCCAGCAGAAAATAATAACATTATCAACTATAAGAGAAATGTACTTTTCTAAAAGTTGAAGCACAGCTGGGTTATCATGTTTCATATTACCCAGTGCTTGAAGAGATGAAAAGGAATCAGAAAAGATTACAAAATGGTAATCCTCTGATTCCTGAATATACTTTAAGGCAAGTTCAATTCAACAACATGTCCGGTCATCTCCATAGGGTCCACAATATGTCCGGTCATCTCCATAGGATCCACAATATGTCCGGTCATCTCCATAGGGTCCACAATATGTCTGGTCATCTCCATAGGGTCCACACTATGTCCGGTCATCTCCATAGGTTCCACAATATGTCCGGTCATCTCCATAGGGTCCACAATATGTCCGGTCATCTCCATAGGGTCCACAATATGTCAGGACATCTCCCAGTCAAAAAGGAATTTCATGTTGTTTAACGTCTCATCAACACAGTATAGGTTATTTAGAGCCGTCCCAGAGAGAGGGGAAAGATATATAGGAATACGGAACCGTGCCCTACTCTTATTATCGAATAGATTCATATGGTTCTTTAACGTGCTAGGAGGATAGACCGATACATGGGACCGCCTGTTTACGTTCCCATACGACGGACGAGGCTACGGGAAAGTGTCTTGCCCAAGAACACACCGACGAAACACAGTGGCACCACGGAGGATTGAACCCGGGGCTTCCGGTTAAATCAAAAAGGAAAACGTAGTGGCGAACTGTATATAGATCAACCCTTAATCATGCAGTGCCATTCAAAATGGTAGTGTCGTATCATCATTTGATACACTTTCCAACAAGTTTGATGAATACTGCTTGAAAGTGATCATGACCAAAGATCTTATGAAGTCACCTTTGTAGTCAGGTTGTGATAGTACTAGTCCAGTAGCAGTAGAGTTCTAAAATTACTTTTATATATACGATATTATATACAAACGTTAAGCAGTACAATTTCTGACTGCGTTATGTCCACGTATAAAACTTACTTGTTTGTCTGTTTGCGTGTTTGTTTCTGTGTTTTGTTGTTTAATGTCCTCCTTGAATGCTACTTTCCCTGTTCGATATTTTTATATTTCTTTACAGATTCGAATAACGAAACGGAAAAAAGTTACTATTTCAAAAGGATATATATATATCTTATATAAAAGGAAATTAAAACCAAATCATCGTAGAAGGTAAATTCTAGTCGATATCGCGATTATTTCTGGTTCATAACACAGTAAATGGACTTTTTTTTTTTAAAACACTTGTAGAAATTGACGTAAGATATCTCATATTGCGAACAAATTCGGACTTCCTGGCGATCTGCGCCACACGAACACATCGCACTATATTAAAAAAGTATGAAAGAAAAAATCTAGAAATCGTCGATCACAATAAAAACAAAAGAAGATTGCAGTCTCGATTTGATTGAGACTGTTCATGAACGGTAGTGAAAAGTGCTTCCTACCGTTCACGGCCTCTAGCCACGGGTTGAGCAGAACTCAATATTTAAAATGCCAATAGTACATAAAATTGAGCCATCCCGAAGACGATATGCATATGACGGTGATCATGGTAACGTCAATGCGGTATTTTCACATCATTCCATGGACAGCGGCATATGGTCCCCGTTTCTAACAAAACGCCTTGCGCTAAACGAGATATTAATAGGCGAAATAAACAAAATTTAGGTGGGAGTAGAGATTATGAAGCTGCGTATCACAGATAACAGTAAAAAAACTACTAAAAAGCAGGCAACAGATCCTAAGGGTGATTAAACAATGTTTAGGTCATATATATGCAAATATGTATGACTAAGATAAGTGCGTATCCCGCACGTGCCTGTGTTAGATTTGCTGTGTTTAACAGGGGCATAATTAATGCACTCAGGTTGACGCAAAATTACAGTTGCAATAAAAACACAATTACATAAGTAGGCTATATCTACATGAAATATTAATGTTAACGGTGTAGTGAATAAGTTCTTTAGCTCTACTGGCCGAAGGCCAGCAGACCTTATGTGATGGCGAGTTGTCCGTCGTCCGTCGGTCGTGAACTTTTGCCTCAAGACGATAGGGCCTTTTTTTCATCCGATGTTGACCAAACGTTACCAGATTGTTAATATTGGTAAAAGCTCGGATAAGTTCGAAAATCAGCCACATCGGACCAGTAACACCAGATTGACCGGATTGTTGATATTGATGAAAGCTCAGATAAGTTCGGAAACCAGCTATATCGGACCAGGAACACCAGAGTTATGTGCCCTTGAATCATTAAAAATGCCATTTTCAGTCTTGTGAACACTCTGGCACCTTCATTTTGCATTTGATAATTACCAAACTTTAGCAGATTGTTGATATTAATGAAAGCTTGGACAAGTTCGAATACAGCTATATCAGACTAGAAACAAGAGAGTTATGTCTGCTTATATTATTGAAAAATAAGATATAGTGTCCCATAGAAACCACAGCGTCCGAACGCAATGACATCGTAGGTCCGCACTGTACTGCAAACAAGGACTTGAAAATACAATGATAGAGACAAAAAACAACAGAAAGGGTGGTGAAGACAGGGTAACCTAATTGGAACTGTCAGTAGGCAACAAGGCTTACTGGTTAGGTTGAATCTATTTTATATTCTCACAATCGTCGCTATTATCCTGTCTTCAGCGCCCAAATAGACAAGACAGTGTAAACAAAACGCCATGTTCAGCCTTCTGAACACTCTAGCGTCTTCGTTTTGTAACTGATCTTTCCCAAACTTGGCCAGTTTGTTGACGTCCAGGAAAGCCTGGACGAGTTTGAAAACCAGCCAGATCGAACAGGTAACACCGGAGTTACGGCCCTTTTTCAATATTTAGTAATGTACACCGGAAACCCCAGGGGTCGTGGTTCAAATCTCAAGGGAGGCATACTCTTTCTTATTTTCATTTTTTTTCTCATGACAAACCTTGGTTTCATGGGTTCAGTTTTTCTTTAATTGGGAGCATGGATCAGCTGGCCATGGAATGGTGTAAATACTGCATTGAATGTTCCATGGTCACCGCAATATGCATAGCATCTTCGGGATACCTTAAATTTATGTACTATTGACATGATTAATATTGAGTTCTGCTCAATCCGGGGATAGAGGGCGTGAACGGTAGAAAGCACTTTTCACTGCCGTTCATGAACAATCAATGCGAGATATTTTTTTGTATTTAACGTGTTCGACGATTTCCAAATTTCTCCTTTCAAGCTTTTTTATATATCACGGTAGCGTTACCTGCGCAGTGAGGCGGCGGTAAAACGGTCTCACCCTGCTTGTAACCAGAACTGTTATTTATTCCGATCTTTGGAGATCGCTGAGCCCAATATTTACAGATATCGGTGGTACATTCTCAAATACATTTGTTTCTTACTTGAATTTCGAATGGGTGGTTCCACTACTCCAGTCTTTAAAGGTTCTGAGTATTGTTTAATAATTCTTAGGATATGTCGGCTTCTTTTAATTTAGTCTTTTGACTGTTACCTATGATAAGCAGGCTTCATAACCTCTGATCCATACTAAATTCAATTTTGTTTATTTCGCCCATTGTTTTCTCGTTTTGGGCAAAGTGTTTTGTTAGAAACTAGGACCATACGCCGCTGGCCATGGAATGGTGTAAATATACCGCATTGAAGGTTCCATGTTCACCGTCATATACCATCTTCTGGATAGCTTAAATTTCTGTAATGTTGAACTGATTAGTACTGAGTTCTACTCAGTCCAGGGATAGAGGGCGTAAACGAGAGCAAGCACTTTTCACTGCCATTCATGAACAATTTCAAAGTCTCAATTAATCCGAGGCTGCAATATGTTTTTGTATTTAACGTGTTCGACGATTTCCAAATTTCTCCTTTTAACTTTCTTAAAATGTTATACTTGTTTACATAGAATTATAGGGAAGAACTTCAAACAATTTCTTCTCTAAAACTATAAGAGCCAAAGGTTTAATATTTTGTATTTACCATCAACTTCTTGTCCTCTACCAATTCTGTTCAAATGTTGACCCTGTGGTCAAATATCCCCGCCCCAGGGTTCAATATTTTACATAGACTGATATAGGGATAAACTTAAAAAATCTTCATTTCTCAAAATACAACAGCTAACGGCGTAATATTTTGTATTTATGATCAGATAATGTTCCTCTACAAATTTTATTCAATGATGACCCTGGGGTTTAATTTGGCCCCGCTTCAGGGATCACAGTTTAACATAGACTTATATACAGGGAAGAACTTTAAAATCTTCTTCTCTGAAACTGCAATAGTCAAGGGTTTACTATTTTGTATTTACATGCAGCTGATGGTCCTCTACCAAGTTTGTTTGAATAGTGACCCTGGGGTCAAATTGGGCCTTACCCCAGGGTTCACATGTTTTACTTACGTTTTCTCTGAAACTACAAGAGCCGGAGGTTTAATAGTTTGTATTAACCATCAGTGTATGGTCCTTTATCATGTAAGCGTCTCCGTGGCCGAGGGGTTAACGACATAGCGTTGTAAACCTTCTCGCCTCTAACCGCTGCGAGTTCGAATCCCATGTGGAACTCAACTTGTAAGTGAGGAATCGAGGAATTGTCGATTCTTACGGATGACAGAAGGTGTACAGTACTGGTTATACCCAGAATATACAAAATACACAAAAATATCGTCATATATAACCTTACATGTGTTGAAAATGACGTAAAAACACTATGCAAACAAACTAATTCTATCAAGTTTGTTCGAATGATGACCCTGGAGTCAAACTTTCTGGCCTGGAGTCTATGTTTACTTATATGGAGACAAACTTTAAAATCCTATTCTCTGAAATTACACGAGTCAACGGTTTATTATTGTTTCTTTACACTCATTTTATGGTCCTCTACCAAGTTTATTCAAATAGTAACCATGAGGTCATATTTGGTCCCATCCCTGGTTACATGTCAAACTTGGTTTGAGTGTTTATATTAACGAAAGTTAGATTTGTTTTAAAGCTAGTCAAGCTTGAGCCAAATACATCCCTCCATCTACATCTTAGTTTGATACTGCCTTATCTGACACACAATCCTTTTATCCCCACCCCACCCTACCATGGACACCATACAGCCGGTAGAGCGATACATGCCCTCTTGGGCCTCTTGCTTAACTTGAGACTTTAATTTAACGGTATGAAGGATTGCCATTTGTGGCTAGATGCGAACAGTGTTTACATTGTATATTGTAATAGGTAGGTTTCCATGTTTTATTTTTCAAGCGTATATAACTTGCTATAAGTATATTTTTGCGATTGGTAATTTATTGTTTACGTTTCTTTGACCAGTGCATGTTTAATGAATACAATCTAAAGCATTTTTTATAAGATGTTGAACTTGATTCCATCTTTATTTTGATTTATTTTGTACAGTTTCTTTATTCTTCATTTTAGTATTTGGACACTAAACGTAATCATTTAAATTGATGATGGCCGTTGTATAAATTTGACATATTAACCCATTCAGCTAATTGTTTTTACTGCAAAACCAGTAAAAGAATAGTCGAGCATGTGTACCAATCCTAACACAAACACACGTTTTAAACAAAACATGTAAAAATAATCATTTTAAAGAAATGGAGCAAGGCATCATAAATTAAAATATTACACGTCGATTATTTTTAATCACACCAACGTTTTCGGATACTTCCGTTCACCGTCTCTATTTTGGTTGTCCATCCCAAAAAAAGAGTGTTTAAAAGTATTCAAGGTAAAGTGAGCGGTGTCCGTGGCCGAGTGGTTAGACTCTCTGAGTTGAAATCACTTGCCCCTCACTGCTGCGGGTTCGCGCCCTCATGGGACAAGGAATCTTTATGTGAGGAAACTATACAGTTAGCTTGCGGCACGTCGGACGTCTACCGGAGGGGCTCCTGGGGTTTCCACATATTGAAGCTGGAAAGTCGACGAATGACCTTAGGTATTGGTACGACGGTACGTACACTGCAGTCCAAGGTGAAGTATAATGAATTACCCATGTACACGCAGCCACAAGCAGCTAATAATATGTTAAAGGGAATGTTGCATTATTCTGGAACTAGCTTCGTTACATAGGGCTTTAAAAAACATGGAAAAAGCTGAAAGAATTATCAAAATATCATAACAAATACAGGAGAGATGACCTTTTGAAAATGTGCAAAAAGACACCAATGTGGGCAGCCATCTTTGAATGATGACGTCATCGCGCCTTTTCCCATATATTGAAAATAGATAATAAATAGTGTTTAAAACAGAAAATGTATTAAATTATAAATACAAAGTAAAATATGTATACTGTATATGCTCTTTTTACGATGTACATGTATTTGCAGTGATATTCTTTGTTTTAAATGATATTTATCAATATGCAATAAATGGTAAAACGACGCGATGACGTCATCAATCCAAGATGGCTGCCTCCGTTTGAGAAATTTTGCAAATTTTTAAAAAATCATATCTTTTGTATTTGTCATACTATTTTGATAATTCTTTCCGCTTTTTTCATGGGTTTTAAAGCCCTTTTAAATGAAGCTAGTTCCAAAATAGTGCAACAACCCCTTTAATGAATGAATAAATGGTGATTAACGGCACGTCGACACATAAATAGGTGATATCGTACGCAAAAAGGAAATCTAAAACAAGACTAAAATCTATAGTATCAAATAACTCTTTCATAGTATTAACATTGTAGAACCTTTGATGCATAGGATCAAAGTCTACAAATTCCAACAAGATGTGTTACACCGTTAACGGTACAAAGCAGGGTATATATTCTGGTAATTGCGCACCTTGTAATAAATATGAATCAGATGTTTACTTATTTTGGTAAATGTATGCTAAGTTTGTAAGTTGTGTTGATCACAACACTTTTGTTAGGAATATTAAGTCCGACAGTTTATTTCTTGGTGGTATTATTACAAATTCATACAGCTATCGTGAAACATGTATTTCAAACTAATGAATTTAGCGATCGATAGGTTCAATGTGACTTTTACGTCGCTGAGTGGCGGACAATAGCCGAAACAAAGGGAAGAAATTGTATTACAGAGCTGGTATTTTTTTCGAGAGTTACATGTTTTCTAAAACACTGACTCATACCATAAAATGTCTTAAGAAATCACAACCAGACACATTGTGAAATTAGTTTCCAGCCTTGTATTTATATATACATATACTACTACACGATTTCTTCTTCTCTCTATCCCTCTTCTCTCTCTCCTGTATTGGGGAGGGGGGCGGGGGCTGTGTAAGAGACCATGTGTCAAATTTGGCTACGCGGAGTATCGTCTCGTTGCCAAGTTCCGCGGAGAATCATTTTCATAAATTCGCTATATCTAAGTCGAAAATGACTACTGTCTACGTTTTGTATCACGTATCTGTTATCGGTATGTGTGAAAGGTCAATACATGATATTATCAAGTCCAAAACTTGACATAAAAACAACAAAAATGAAAAAAAAACTCCGCTGAGAATCATCTCGCTAAAATAACTTTCTTTGATTCTGCTCTCAAACCGCTAAGTATTAGCAAAAGTGAATATTAACCGAGTCATTTTACCATTGATTGCAAATACTTTGGCACTATTATATTTTATGGACTGAGAAATAGATCTGAAATGCATGTGTTTACCTACCGATACGAGACAAATCTTCGTTACGGATGATCATATCGCGCACCTCCTGATGACGTCGATTATTGGGCTTGAGAAACCTAATGGGACGGCGAGAGTTTCAAACAATCAATAGTATCATGTTTCCCCGTCGTAATCTTCCAATAAACACGATGTGTAACACACGTTCATGCTTTGATGAAAAATAGTGGGTCTAATATAGCTTTTACAATTTGACGCACAATATTAATTTCCTTTGGTAATTTTTTTTTATAGAACTGTATATCAATTTTAACACTCAAAAAAGATATATAATGGTTTAAAAAACAATATGATAAGAAAAAGAAGAAAAAAGAAGTAATAGAAGAACTAGACGACGACGAAGAATAAAAGGAAGAAATTGTATTTTTTTTTTATAGGAATATGGCGCCGATTGCAGATGACTATTTTGTACCAGACGTCAACCTTGCTCAGTTTATGATAGAACGGATGAAACAATATGGCGACAGAATTGCTTTGGTATGTCATCTGAACATTTTATAGTTGGTTTAACATACTATTTTATATTAAAAAATAAATAAATGCATACAACAAAAAATGTGATCAAAAAATAATAACAGTTTAATTAAATTAAGTTATATTTACGTTGGTCTTTGTGGCGACGTAGAAAGTCGCCCCGTACATACAATCAGTATTGTTATCTTTTCATCTCACAGGATTGTATGAAATTCATTGATTCAGTATTTCCTTAAAGCTACAGAGTCCCTATATCAATCGATTTCTTCTTTGTAGGCGTGTCTTTATTTGTAACTTCATGTTCACCAGCTCATGTCGAAATCGGGTATTTAAGCGAGCAAATATAGCGCATGAAATCATTTACTGTATATACATCGACCAGTGCACATCGAACCTTTACACAGGTAACAGTAATTTTTACCGAAAAAAAAAGTTAGCTTCTTTCCGGGCTCGAACACACGACCTTCTGATTTCAAGTCCTGTGCTCTAACCACTGAACTACAACGCTACTTGAGAAAATAGTATACTAACTACCATATATTTTGAGGCAAAATAACTTAACATATTTGATCGCAACTAAAGATGGATCAATACATATGCAGTCCATATTGTCGCACGTGTAAATTAACATTGCCTGGTGTAATACTGTATCTTATCAATATGAAACTAATACTTCGTCTCAAATCAACCATATATCGACTTGTTATTTAGCGCTTGATGAGTTTGTGTGCGCGCTCTTGTTATTACGTAATGCCTATTAGTGTTAAAAATGCTACAGCATACCAATAAATAGCAGTGGTCTAGAGGTTCAGCATACATCTTCCAAATCTTAAAAGTGCAAAGGCTGTGGTTCAAATCCCGTTCCGGGCAACTATTTTTTTATCACATATATTCTGGAGCCGTATATTTATCGATGTTACCTGTACGAAGGCTAAATAAAAATGTGAAATTTTACGTATCGATTTCTCCTTATATACCGACTTTTGGGGTGTTCGTCGATTTGAAACTACTTCACACGTGACTCATTCATATTCATGAGTTATTATGAGTTAAAATAGGGACTGTACAGCTTTAAACACATGTGTTTCTTATACCGTGTTGAAGGTTTTTTGCCCATCGACATGTTGGCCCATTTTATAAGAGTTTTCTCGTGATCTAGTATCATACTCTTTTGTCAAGTTTTGGACCTCTTTTAAACAGCGACTTTCTTTGCCAATGACCGTTCCACGTCCATAGCCCTATTGTCAACCCTTGTGTGGTTGCGATGTCTTACCTTGCCTTTTATTCATTTTTATATATAGACGTTCTTTATTTCCTTGTGTGTCTGTGGTTGACTGTCGTCCTTGAATGCTACTTGTCATGTTTGATTTTTATATCTACTTTGAATGAGATCAAATCAATCATCAACCTGAGCGGTATTCGCCATGTTTATTCAAACTGCATAGTATCATATAAAGAAATATAAAAAGATCGGACAGGGAAAGTAGCATTCAAGGAGGACAGTCAACCACAGAACACAGAAACAAACATGCAAACAGACAAAAAAGAAGGCTAGAGTACACAATTCGCACTATATCAATTATACAATACACACCGTATAATATCAATTATACATTATGTACCATATTTATATATTTACTATTTTTAGAATTAATTACATTAAACTAGTATTTCATAATAGCAACCAGTGTAGAATTTCTTAAAGAGATTCCACCTTATTCCAATAATCGAATAAACATATCTAAAAGTTTTTACAAACCTTGTTCATCCTTTTAAAAAACAACAATATCTTCTGCATATAACAATAAAAACATGTCAAGCAATAAACGTCCACCGCTTAAAATTAATTTTGTCTAAACTCTTTTTCAATATCATTTAAATACATCGCAAATAAAAACGACGACAAACATTCGCATTGACGAACGCTCAAATAACATGAACATTCCTTCCTAATAATATTGTTATATTTAACTGTTGACTTGCCTGACTCATACAAATATTTAATAATATCAAGCATTTTGACTCTGACATAAATCTCTCTCTCTCTCTCTCTCTCTCTCTCTCATACACAACATAGTCAAAGGTTTTGGAAAAATGCACAAAATCAGCATATAAAGACGTTTACCTTCATTAATTACGTGTTTTATTAAACCGTGCAATATAACCATATTATCAGTAACACCCATGTTGTTTTCTAAAACCGGTCTGCGCTTCAGTGTACCACCCTTTCTGTTGTTTTTGTCTCCTTCATTGTATTTTCAAGTCCTTGTTTGCAGTACAGTGCGGACGATGCCATTGCGTTCGGATGCTGTGGTTTCTATAGGACCCTATATCTCATTCTGATATCATTCGACCCAATCATTTAGTCTATTTTTAAAATCGTAGAAAAAAGTTTTTAATTGCACTTATATGTGTAATTCCTATGTAATCTTCAACTTCATCGATTGCTGCTGCTTTTCTGATGTAAAGGATAATAACTCCGTATGTCCATTTATCTGGAAAGTATCATTTATTAAATATAGAGTTAAACAATGTATAGACATATGCTATTGCACTGGCGTTTCCACAGCGAAACAATTCGTTAAACATTATATCTGGCCCACTACGCTTTGCCAGCTTTAATTATACACATTCGTTTATAACTTCCGTGTTAGATATTTCAATATTTAATTCATCAAATATCAATTGTAATTCGCCGTTTAAGTAACTATTCTATATGAAAATACGTCTTTATCCGGTTGGAAGAATACATTATTTGGGTCGTTAACAGCTATACAGTATTGTGCAAATGTTTATACTTATAAATTAGTAGATTCAACGGCCACTTTTAACAACTTCCAATATTCTTTAGATTTTGTACTATGCAATTTCTAACTTCTTATTTAGTCGTACATATTTAAATATCTATAAAACTCAATGCGATACATGTCACGTGTTTCGTCAAACCAGTCATGCTTTGGTGCATATAGTTTATCTTTTTTATCATATCCATTATACAATATACGCTGTAATAACGCTGTCCGGATTGTTCTTAGAGGTTATTATACGGCCGTGGTGTGCCTTTTGTCGATAATGGCACACCTAGTGCCGTAATGGCCCGAGGGCTATGCGCTAGGTGTTTGGCTTACCTAATGCGGTAATCCACTAGGTGTGCCATTATCGACAAAAGGCACACTACGGCCGTATATTTGCCTTTTTATTACATACCTTACTATAAATGGGGAAGAAGAATAAGAACAACAGGTGCATTTTTATGGCAAAATACATCGATAATTTAACAAAACGGTACAATTTAAAAATATAAGCAGCAAACGATGCAAACAATTCTTTGGCAAAAAAAAATTAGATCTTATGTTAAATTAGTTTTCTTCTTTGTCTGTTTTTAAAAAGCCGTATCTTTCACTTTAATGATATATTTCAACGTTTCAACGTTTAAATTTATTACTTGGTGTGAAAATTGCAGTTGAGATTTCATCGTCCGCTCCTCAGCCATTGCGCTTTCAAGAACAATATGACGTATTTGTGTTGCTTGATGACGTTAACGTCATCGCGTGCGGACAGTCCGTTGCTACTGTGCCGATTTTCCATAATCTAAAAGAATTATTGTTTTCTACTGAAATGTATTACTATTTATAGTAAGGTATGAAATAATAAGAAGTTATTAAAGGCAACGCGTGCCTTAAGTGGTTATTGGCACGACTCAGAATATAGAGGGCTTTAACCCGATTTCCAATATATTATGAGCAGTGCCAGCCAATAACTACTTAAAGCTACAGAGACCCTATATCAATCAATTTCTTCTTTGTAGGCGTGTCTTTATTTGTAACTTCATGTTCACCAGCTCATGTCGAAATCGGGTATTTAAGCGAGCAAATATAGCGAAGGAAATCATTTACTGTATATACATCGACCAGTGAACATCGTACCTATACACAGGTAACAGTAATTTTTACAAAAAAAAGGTTTGCTTCTTTCGGGGCTCGAACACACGACCTTCTGATTTCAAGTCCTCTGCTATATCCACTGAACTACGACGCTACTTGAGAAAATAGTATACTAACTACGATATATTATGAGGCAAAATAACTTAACATATTTGAACGCAACTAATGATGGATCAATAAATATGCAGTCCATATTGTCGCACGTGTAAATTAGCATTGCCTGGTGTAATACTGTATCTTATCAATATGAAACTAATACTTCGCCTCAAATCAACCATATCTCGACTTGTTATTTAGCGCTTTATGAGTTTGTGTGCGCGCTCTTGTTATTACGTAATGCCTATTTAGTGTTAAAAATGCTACAAAATACCAATAAATAGCAGTGGTCTAGAAGTTCAGCGTACATCTTTCAAATCTTACAAGTGCGAGGCTGTGGTTCAAATCCCGTTCCGGGCAACTATTTTTTTATCACATATATTCTGGAGCCGTATATTTATCGATGTTACCTGTACGGAGGCTAAATAAAAATGTGAAATTTTACGTATCGATTTCTCCTTATATACCGACTTTTGGGGTGTTCGTCGATTTGAAACTACTTCACACGTGACTCATTCATATTCATGAGTTATTACCAGTTAAAATAGGGACTGTACAGCTTTAAGGCACAACATTGTCGTTTAATGATTATTTCTTTTATTATATACCTGTTAGAGATAAAACTCAATACAAGATATCTGTAACAATTTTACTGACATGTTTAAATGCGTTACATTTTCAAATATCAAATTAACGATTAAAAATTAAAAATGTCAAATTTCAAATTTACGACATTGTTAAATGAAGGCATAACATTGCCGTTAAACAGACCATCCTTCTTTAGTGCTTTCCTTTTGCTGAACAGAACATCCCGAGAATGTTCGAACATGTCATCTTTGGAGATGCTGTGGCTGTAGTCGTTTTCAGTAAGAGGTCTCTGAATAATTGACTGAAATGTTTTCAGGGAATCTTGCTGGTAGTGATTGTTATTTTGTTTTCTTACATCAAGAACAAATTTTGACAGTAAAATATTTGAGTTCTTGAGGTTTCATATATTTCTCGTTCTCGTTCTTCACCGACAGACGACAACCATTCCGTGGTCCTTTTAACATCACTTTTAATGTTTGATACAGTTGCTGGGTGTTTCTCATATGCCGGACGAATTCTACTGTATCTTCTGAGAATACATCGATATTTCTGCCTTGTAATTCACTGTCAAGGTGTAATAAACGATTGGCTAACGATTTTAGCGCTCTCTCACCAGCCAGTTTGTTTACGTCTAACCGCACGTTAAAAAAACTCTTTGATAACTGGTTATTGTGCACGCTCCAGTATAGAGCTCCCGTTACATTTTTTCCCCTATATAAATGTATTACTATTTACGGTAAGTAAGGAATATAATGATGGTTATTTATTTTATTTGAAAACAAACTCTGGAGAGATACATATATAGTATTGTCCGGATGTTACTATACAAAATACAAAAAATACAAGAAATTCCGGACGACATTAGCGTATTTCGACATAAAGTTTATCATATACTTAGTTTATCATATACTTTTGTTCAAGGTTGATGCTAATTCCAGCAAGTCGTTTACATATGCTGAAGTAATAGACCGAATACAGCGTCTAGCGGCAGGTTTACGGGACCAGGGGTTACGACAAGGTGATGTACTGTGTGTCCTTACATACAATCACATCGACTATCCAATCATCTGGTACGCTGTCAACCTCCTTGGTGCAGCCTTACAGATGGCGTCACCTGGATATACAGATGGTAGGTATATTTTCACTTAGTCTCGGCCTGCCAAGACCGTATCATGCATATGTTTTACTTGCAGATATCGTTCTGGACAACTTAGGCCAATTAAAACGCCCACTAGCGATTAGCCCAACTTATTCGCGTGTTATTATTCACGAGCATAACGTCGAAGTTTGCGTGACGTCATGTTGTAAATAAACGTGCAACGTCAAGTGTTGAATAAATCTTGCCAAAATTGCCCCCAACGTGACGGGCGATTTAAAACGGCATATTTAACTCAGGCCCTAATTCTGGATCAGTGTAGCATAGCGGGCAGGGTGACCGAGGCTAATTTTCACTCACTGGTCAGAGTACTATGGTGATATGAAGGACTGAGACAAACACACACGCACGTTACATTTTTACAATACTAATGACAATATTATCAATTATTTAAGAAAAACAAATAAATAAAATATATCCGACGTGTGCGAGAAATGGAAACAACCCCCTCGAACGATATACATTTTATACATTGCCCTTAATGGTTTATTCTCTTGTTGCTCTGGCCTCTGCCAAGTCATTGAGTACCTTCATTGTGGCTTTCTAGGCTATTGTGTTTTTGTATAATATTTACACGAGCATGTTTGTGTTTTACTTATACTGCCTATTGATGCTGCCTTGTTGGTTAGAGATTAGATCATGGCGGGGAAAACTGTCCTGTTTTAATGGGATGACAGTAGAGTAAGTGTGAGGTTTGATGCACCCTAGATCCCGTTTAAACCCCCAGTGGCCTACTTTGCCACTGACCGTTCCAAGGCGGGAGCCCTTTTGTCAAACCTTTTGTGTTTGTGATGTCGTTTACTTTTATTATTACTTTTGCCTTCTTGTTTGTCTGTTTCCATGTTTGTTTCTGTGTTTTGTGGTTGACTGTCCTCCTTGAATGCTACTTTCCCTGTCCGATCTTTTTATATTTCTTTTCACATTAACTTACGATACAATGAAACATTTGTATATATAACTGTGCACCATTTTATCACTTTCATTAGATAATTTATGTTCGAAAATCTTATTACAAAATGATTCCTCTTTTTTTTAGCGATCTTTTATGAAAAACACATGTTTAGACCCAACAATAAAGTATTTCAGATCTTCGTATTCAAAAGGACATTTTCTGGCACATCTCTGTACCTTTCTCTGTGCAATCCAGTAAGAAACTAATTGTTTATAGCTCATTTAGTATTTTTTTAATTTATAGCCCAGTAACACCAAACGTATTACAAAAATCAACGATTTTATTCATTTTTTCCAAGTTTTGCCCCAAAATCTCATATTATTAACCTCATATCCATCTATAAAACCTTTATTTACATAGAGATGCATTTGGAAGAGCATTTCAGCACTATTAAATGATTCTAATTTACTCAAATGATTTTTTATAAAATTATTCCAGTTTCCGGAGACTTTCTCTTAAAAATGCAACTTTTACCCCAAAATTTAGCATTTCCCACCATCTTTATCTTCGGGACTTTTTTTCTGAAACTCATTACATGTCAGTGATTCTAAGAATCCTAAAATACTTTCTGTTGACCTTAAAACCTATAATTACTAGACTATTATGTAAACTTTATGTATGTGATAACATGTTTTGATTTGATTGCTCTCTAATTTGTATGACTATAATCCTGTTAGCTCTGAGAGAAATTATAGTGTATAACTTCCACTTTTGTATTGGAGGGAATATGTATTAAAGCTGACCGAATACGGATTATGTACATGTGTGTAGCATGTATGGCCATTCGAGATGACCAGGGCACAACAATTAAGAACAGTTGGTAGCTACTAAAGCCTGGATGAAAGGCAGTTATGAAAAAGTATGATAATGGACCTTTGGAAACGGCCGAAGACGACACATACAAAATATTGCAGTCTCGGTTCATGAAAGTTCAGGCATTAAAATAAACAGTTGCCTTGTACTCTAACGAACAATGGAATGGTTGTGTAAGCATCGTTTTGGTCAACCTAATTAATTACACTTTTAGTAACACCTTATAGCGTAAGGTGAGGTTTGTTTGATGAAAAATGATATGATCGGGGTAACACACTCAGCAAACTACGGGAGAGAGGGTCAACTTGTTTCTGAACAATGAGAGGCTTTTATAAGAACCTTGTATCCGGTAATCTGGAAAGTAAGTTAAATATCACGTTTACTGCAAAATGCTGAGATTTGTATTCTTAGGCTAGTTTGGACAGCTTTGAACCAGTTTAATAGTCATGTGCAATATACTTATATGATTATTTTGTTGTATTTGCAATGTTAATATCTGTCACGTGTGTGTATATTATAATTATCATATATTTGTAATGATGAAAATCTAATAGTTTAAGTCAATAAAAGTATCTATCTATCTATCTATCTATCTATCTATCTTAAGTTTTATTTCCTTATCGTCGAGAAATCGTCTGTTTAGAATATTCACTCCACCCACTACCTCAGTGTATTTGTTCAATAGAATCTTGATCATATACGACGCTTGCTTTTTTAAAGACAAAGGGAACAATTGCAGCAGACGGTGGTTTGAATATTCTAAACTGACGATATCTCGTCAAATACAAAATATTTGAAAAAAGGTAAGCGTTATATTTATGTTTATTACTTGTTCCGTTGTTGAAATCCTCTCGGATTGAATTGATTGACACTGTTACATACGGGGAATCGCCAACAATAGCGGTACATGTGTGATTTATTTTGTTCTACAGTGATGTATACCTAATTGGAAATCGCGTTTTTCGAAGCATTTTGACTTGTCACTGAAAAACGGTTTGATCGAATTGATTTCGGTTTTCGGTTTCGAGAACGACATACATCTGCGCTTCCAACCAGCCCAGAATTGTAGATAATTTTTGTAATTTAGCCAGTAAAATAATTGATGAAAACAGTTAGTATCAAATGTTGACCAGAGGGAGCTTCAAACCTTATCTATAACTACATTACTCTGGGACATTTGTTTCAGGAAAACTTAAAATATGTTTGTTTTCAACAAATAACACGAATATAAAATTGATTTTTTTTAGTTCCCAACACCGATACAGCCACCTCTGATTATTGTGTTTACTTAGATGTTTCGACACTATAGTACACACATAAGAAATACTGAAAAGGGGATCCCATGGAAGCAACACTCACAAACAAGAGAGAAAAGTAGCAGACTCGGTCTCATTGAGTCTGAGATGTTCTCGGAAGATGTTATATGTGTCTCCCATTGGTATTCATGTTTTCATGAATGACGAGGCCAACATTTGCTGTGATTAACTCGTGTTCCTTTTAAGGATGTTGGCTGGGCAAGTTTTGACATCTTCAAGTCTAAACATTTTATTTTTTAAATCATAGTTTTATTTGACAACAGAATTGTTTCATTTTTTCCATTCTAGTAGATATGGATATAATGTAGGATTTAAGGTGTTAACATACCAAATTTTAAGCAAACTTTTTTTTTCATATTTTCCCCGTCATTTGTGATCATTTTTTGATGTCCACAAAATAGGGGGTATGGGTAGCTCTGAGTAGAATTTATCCTTTTGCTATAGAATAAATCTGAATTTTGTTTCTCAGTAGTGGAATACATATATAAAAGTAGATACTGAGCTAATTTTATTTTCGATCGCCATGTCAATATTGTGTTTACAGTATTTTACATTGAAAATGTCAAAATAACACCAAAATGGGCGTAATTTAAAGATTTTTTAATAAAAAAAATAATTAGAAGCCTGGTGACCTATATATTTATTTACTTGTTTTGAAAGAAATGTCATAGGACCTTGACATATACAAGTTTTAAAAAAAGTTGATCATTAGAACAGAATTTTTTATCTTGAATTAATTTTTCGGTAAAAACAAAAGTGGGTGGGGTACGGTCCATATATGTTTGCTTTTTAAAGTAAAAAGACGAATGAGGATTACAACTGTTTTTGTATCATTTGCAAGATATGTATATATGCAATCGAAGATTAATTGTTGTTTTTCAATAAACGTAATATTATGAAAACAATTGTGAAAATGTTCAATGACTTCATTTTCCCTATTTTTAGTGAAATTATGAAGTTAGAAATATGTGCCTTCTTCAATGACGTCTAGTGGGGGAAAAAGTGTGGTGACCTAGCCTTTTTTGGATAATTTTGAATCTAAATTATACTAAAGAAGCTTTAAATATGAATTAAAAAAAAATCTCATCACTACGTTCTTTCCCAGCCAACCTCCTTAAGGCGATTTTCTATTACATAACACACGATTCAAAATGTGGCTGTGACTAACCCTCTATAATATAACGCATAGTTCGCGATATGAATGGAGGTATGTGGCTATGAATCAATAATATAAAGCCTAATCCACGAGTGTAGTGAAGGCTGGAATACGAATCTACAATATAACCCCTATTCTACGATGGGAATGGAGGTTATGACTAACCCTCTATAAGAGAACTCCTAGTCCGCGATTAGAATGAAGGTTACACGTATGACAATACAACTTGATATCGATTTCGAATTATGATTTTGAAGTCAATAGGACATTGGCGTATTCTTTTGCTGGTCTGGCTTCTGGCAAGTAATTTAATACTGCTTTGTGGCTTTCTAGGCTTTACCTGTTTTATAGTTTATATGTCTGTGTTAATTATGTCTTTAATTTTTACACCACATACACATATATTAATTCAAATATTGAGTCACTCATTGGTGTAAGACTTCCGAAATATCGTGTAAACATGTATTTTTTCCATTTGTATTTTAAATAACTATTTATGTTTTGTTTACATCGGTACATACATTGCAGAGGCCGTGGGTAGCTTATAGTGCCGGCGTTGTTTGTGCCAAGGGTATAAAGATTTTTAGGATAACACAAGGAAAAAAAACAATACCTTCACACATTTATTGTTTCAGATGATCTTGTACGACGGTTCAAGCAGTGCAGCACACATTTTCTCATTACCACAACTGATCTAACTGAGCGTATCAAAGCAATGGTGCATACCATTGTAAGTAAAAACCGTAAACCTGTTCACATTAGTCTATATCCATTATAATACTTCATTTGTCTATAACAACTGATGTTTTTCCATCACTGTCCTTTCTTATTAATTTATCCTTATTATATACGGGTCAAATTAAGTACCCACTTAAGACTATGTCAATAAAAGTCTCATTTGTATATGTTGTGCTTGTGTATTTCTTGATAAACAGTTGTATTTCTGGAGAATTAAGTATCACAGAACGCTTTTAACTCGTCTGCTCTGATCACATTAACATTAACACATTTTAAAGCATTCAAGTCAATATGGCTTCTTAAAAAAAATGATAACAAGTATACAACTGGGGACTTAGGAATTACGTTAAGTATGAGGAATTACGTTAAGTATGTAATTTGACTGCCTTACTTTGTACTGATTTTAATTTCTTTACTTTGTGTTGATTTGTAGAAACAACTTTTAAAATTAGAATCCCCACTGTACTGCTAAATCAATGTCATTACTGAGTAGAAAAGTTCATGTTCAAGATGATTGTCCACTCCCATCACTCCCATAAGTAACTGTTATGCCTACAGTATTCATCACATAACTTGTGATGATGTATTAATCATATTACACTAGTGTAATAATTAAGGCCGAAACATCGTTCGTTTTCTTTTCGTTCAGCTTGCAGTACATCGCAATTGTTTCGTTAAAAATACCGGATTACGGAAACGGACGAGGTAGTTCCATTGCTCGGTATCGTACGGAGAAGACAGTGTCAACATACGTTGTCACCATACAAACATACGACGGCATCAGGCGACAATGTTATAATATAGGAGCTTTTGCGCACAATATGATCTATTTATGTGTCGACGTGCCGTAAAGCACCATTCATTCATTCATTATAATATAGGAAGCTGCATAATAAATGGTGCTTAATATGAAGCTATTTTTGGAGTGCTAATAAGAATCTCACATTCGTGCCTACTTAATATTGAATCGTTGGATAAAATTGATATAATGTTCGGCACAGCATCGCATCAAATAATTGTTATCCAACTCGTTTAATAAATTAAACAGTATACAGTCACTCATTTAAGATCATCTATATATTTATTTTCCAGAAGCTTCGATCCTTCTCCTCCAAACCAAACATACTGAACCGAGTCATTGTTATGGGAGACGCGGATGGTTTCATTTCTTACTCTAGCTTGTTAACAACTGACAAGGTTACGGAGGCAACGAACGTTGATTCCAAAACAGCGGACGCCATCTTGGGGTCATCAAGTGGGACGACGGGTCTGCCGAAAAATGTTCGATTGACCCACCAAAACATCATTGCAAACATTCCTCAAATACAGTCAGTAATATATGTTCGTTCGTTTCGCAAACACATTATTATAAAAGTAGATGCAGAAGTTGAACCGGAAGTGTTGCATTCACCGCGTGTGCCAGCCTAACACCCATATAATAACTACAGTTATATAGAACATTAAGTTTTAAGTGAAACGTTAAGTTGGTTATAGGGATACCGCCTTGCTAATTTGGTACACTAAAAGTCAGCAAAACATGATTGTAAAACTAGCACAAATTCAGTCAGTTATATATTTTTTTATCGACACATCATAAAATATCTGCCTCAAATATGTATTATATGTTTACTACATGCATATTTAATCTTGTTTGGTTGCTGATATGTTTAAACCATGCATGTTGAATATAGGCCATGACATCAATCCAGATGTGTGCCTTTGTAAAAACAAGTAATCACTGATTTACACGTGAAACGCATGTAATAGCAGCAAAATGTGTTAATTAAGTTATTGGCATAATAAAGACTAAATTTTGATTGTGCAAACACACTTTTAACATTTAGTGACATAACCGTTTACGGTGGAAAAATGTTTAAAAAAAATCAAAGCCTGTATAAGAATGCTTAACTAGTGTAAGACACATTTCTCAACTGTCTAAATACATCTTTAGTAATATCGGCGCTCGTCAATGCGAGAAATTCTCCCCTGTCTTATTCTCTTAATTCTTAATGATATAATTGAATTCGTCTCAAATGCTTATGAGGGTCTTTCTAGTATTTCCGCAAACTTATTGTTAGATACTGATGATATTGAGGAATATTTTAAATTATACCTCTTATTATATGCAGATGATACTGTTATTCTTGCCGAATCTGCGGATCAATTACAAGCTGCTTTAAACGTTATGTATTTATACTGTCAGACTTGGAAACTAGATCTGAACTCGGTTGAGACTAAAATCATTATTTTTAATAAGGGGAGGCAGACGGAAAAGCCTGTTTTTATATATATTGGTGCAAATATTGCAGTTTTTTTTTTCTAGGCATTACCTTTACCAATAATGGCAGGTTTACCAAGTCTAAATCAAATTTGGTGGAACAAGGTAGAAAGGCTCTGTTCAGTTGAGTTATACATATTTTATGGCAATATTTTACAGAAAGAATAATATCCACATATATACAATAGAAATATTATAATGACAATAATGGGTTGTGAAACATGTTCTACCAATATTAGTTTAAAGTAGTTTTAGTTCCTAGTCAACATCTTGAAATTGCAAATGTGTATGGCTGAGTGAAATAAATTACAATAGCAAAAATACATTGAGAGAGAGAGAGAGAGAGAGAGAGAGACACACACACACACACACACACACACACACACACACACACACACAGAGAGAGACAGCGAGGAGAGAGAGAGAGAATCTCTAAGTTCCAAACAGTTAGAAAACATGAACGCTTTCATATTACATCAACTGCTATAGCTCTATGACCTTGAGATATGTAATAACAACAACAAACACTACAATAGTTTGCATGTAGTCGAAATGCTTCGGAGAATGAGACACCTATGTAAACATATGTGTTTCTCGTATATATGTTTGAACTGCTTCGGTCTATAATTTGTAGGGAATCTTGGGTCTGACTTTTTGAAAAGTGCCATGACCATAGCACATTGCCATAAATTGGGGAAAACGCACTCGTTTAATGATCTGTTAAAAAAATATGTAGAGGTTTTGAAATCGTATTTGCAGTTTCCTTTAACATTCTATGGCTTATTTCATCCTCCCCACATGCTTTATTTACGTTTAAACTCTTGATAATGTCAACGATTTCGGATTCTTCTGTAGAATTTTTTTCTAATTTATGATTGGATTTTGAACGAAAAGTAGGTAATTCAACATTAGAATCATCAACTGATGATATTGAAACAAAGTAATAATTCAAACATTTCGCTTTTTCTAGATCATTTATTGAGTATGATGTTTCGCCATTAGGTAAGTATGTTGGTGGGATAGTTTCCGAGTTTGTTTGACTTGATGAAATATTTTAAAAGTTTCCAATACTGGTGTCTGTCGTTGATATTTGTTTCAGTAATTATATTTTCAACCTTATTAAAGAAACGTTCTTTAGCGTGGCTTTTTAGATTATTAACTGTGTTTCGTAGCCTTTTGTATGCAGCTATATCAGCCAGTGATTGAGTACGCGTCTTATTTCGGAATCATACCACGGTTTATCATTTGGGCGAATTGTTACATTTTCGATGGAATACACACATTAATAAATTCAAAAAGGGTTTTCGTAACATTTCCCCACGCAACACTGGGCGAATCGTTCTGTAAGAAAGACCAGTCTTTTTGTTGAATATTATCGTTGAGTATTATTTCTTATAATTCCAGACCCTTCGGGTATAAGTTGGTCGAACATTATAACTATACTGAAACATTAAATATGTACCACGGTGGTCGCTTATATCACGTCGTATGTTTAAAATTCCGGAATCTATGGGTTTAAGAGAATCAGAGATAATAATGGGGTCTATCAACGTAAAAGAAAGTTTTAACATACTCGAGCTGGTTCAGTTTTAATGTTTGTCATATTATTAAGCTGCATTATGTCCTTTAAAAAATGGTTATCCGTGTTGAGTTGGTTCTCGTTTATATCACCAACAAAAATGATGTTATTCGATCATGCGTATGAATTTTCTAAGCTTATGTTTAAGTTATCCCAAACAATATTACTCGAATTTGGTTTTCGATAAACTGTACATATTAAAAGATGTTCTGTTTTATCTTTGATTTCAATCCAGAGTGAGCGTGGTAGTAATAATTCTAGTTCTGATACACGTCTTGAAAAAATGTTATTCGCAGCACACATTAATAGTTCGCTAACATATGCAGATGTATCTTTTCGAAAAAATATTGTTATAATCTTCTATGTATATCTCATCATTGGGAACGTTCTCCGATAGGTGGGTCTCTTTAAAGCACATTATATCATACTATGATCTAAAAATAGTCCTTCGATATTTCATTTTGTTACGTATGCTACGAATATTTAAACGAACTATAGAAAGGCTATGCATTTCGATCGCATTTTCAGGACCTGGGTTCATTTCCACGTCGCCCGACATAATAACTAATAACAAAAGAAAAAGAGGCTATGTTCAGTGTGCTTATAAAATCTGGAAAATTGTTCCTGCCAATAGATTCAATTACAATTACTATTTGATAGTATGGTCGCCCCATTTTGGAAAAAACTTATGCGGAAAGCAGGACACAATCCGTGTTACTTTGTATAAATAGTTGTATTATATGCATATAAATGATATTTTTCACTGTAAGTGGCTATGTTGTATAGAAAATATTCTAATGATTGTGGAATTATCTGAATATTGGAATAATCAGTATATTTTACCAAATGGTGCTGTTGCTAAACTTGTTAAATATAGATTAATAGACCTATTCAAACAATTGTGGTATGGCTCTGTATATACATCAGCTAAATGCCTCAACTATAGAATATTTAGGACTGAACATTGTTTGGAGAAATATTTTGATTGTTTACCAGTAGATCTGAGAATAAGTTTATGTAAATTTAGATGTCTTAATCATAAATTACCTATAGAGAAAGGAAGATTTCAGTATTGGTATTGCATCGGTGAATTTTGAAATAGTGATAAATTAGGTGATGAATACCATTATGTTTTTGAATGTATTTTTTTCCGGCAGGAAAGAAAAAGATTGCTCCCGACGTGCAGTAGGGAGCAATCAAAATACTCAGAATATGAATATTCTCTTCAATTCAGAAGACATACATATTGTAATGAAACTGGCTAAATTTTGTAAAATATCTATCTGTTTTTCAGTTAATACTACTCTTTATATTAGTTCCATTATCGTGGCGACCCGTGTCGTTGGAGAAGGGAGTCCTGGTGGTTGAGTGGCGTGGAGATCTGGTAGTTATCTCCACGTTGCAACACACCACTTTGGTCCGGACTTCAACTAGACGGGCGGTCAGATTTGGCCCGATCTGATCAATCGGTTTGTCACGCCAGCTATAAGAGATCCGACCTTATTATTCAGACAGTACCAGTACACTGTATCCTACTTACCTTTTATATTGTTCTACTTTAAACATTATATAGATAGGGTCTTTTATGGCGGTGGCGCATGGGCTAATCATGTATTTCAAAACGCTATATGGCTATACTCGTGCCACTTTTTAAGCGGAACATAAGTGCGGCTCTTTGACTTTTTAGTTAAGGGGTTATGTCCGCTGGGTGGTATGGGGGGTCTGATGCGTTAGCTTTATATGAGTATACCTTCTACGTATTCTTGGCATTTTGCTGTTGGATATCCACAGCAAATGTCCCCTTGTTGGACTCCGAGGTGGGTGAGAAGCGTGGAAGATGAATTTTTAACGCCCATCATGGCATCACAAAACGCACAAACTACTAATAAACGTAAAAAAACAGAACACGAATCTGATACTGAGGAACCAGTGATCAACCAGTCCTTTCCTCGTTTTCTGATCATCGAATCGGAAGATGGGGAAAGGCCCGTTACAGATATGTCACCTTTTGTCATCCAGAAAACAATTCAATCCATCGCTGGACATGTCAAACAAATAAAAAAATTAAAAAACAAAACTCTACTTATTGAAACTGAAAAGAAATCTCACTCTGACAATTTATTAGCACTTAAACAAATTTTAAACACCAAAGTCAAATGTTTCGCTCACACCTCTATGAATATCTCCAAAGGCGTCATCAGGTGCCCGGATCTCTCCGGAGTATCTGAAGACGAAATTATTCGCGAGCTTGCGCCACAGTTGGTAACTGCAGCTCGCCGAATAATCATCAAGAGGAATGACAAAATTATTAGTCGAATACTATCATACTTACATTTGCAACACCCGTCTTACCAAAATCAATAAAGGTGGCATATCTGTAATTGCATGTTGACGCCTACATTCCAAACCCGTTACGTTGCTACAACTGCCAAGCCTTTGGGCACCACAACTCCAGGTGTACTAAAGAAGAACGTTGTGGTAAATGTGGCGAGTCTGCATTCAAACATAACGAATCAGATTGTTCTAACGACCTCAAATGTACCAACTGCGGTCTAGGACATCACGCAAATTCAAAATTATGTGAAAAATTTAAAAAAGAAAAAGAAATCATAACAGTTAAATATACACAAAACATTTCTTTTCCAGAAGCAAGAAAATTGATTGAAGAAAAATATAAAATTTCAAGTCCGAACTCTTACGCATCTATTCTCAAAACAACAGCAACACACACAGAATGCAGGGATGCAAGTACGCAATACGAACCACAGCCAGAAATTCAAAATACTAAGAATACTTCCTCAGTATCAAATCCAAACAAAAGTCAATAAACACAACTTAACAAACCAAAATTAAACTTTTCACCTAATCAACCTTTTTCATTTAAAGCAAACACAAAATACGCAAGCTCTGGCAATGCCAAGAGCATGTCAGTTTCTCAGAATTGGAAAGCGGGTTCTTCTAAGACTGTGAAGTCTAGTAGTTCCCCAGTCGTAAAGCCTAATACTTCCTCGGTTGGAAGGCCTAGTGCTGCTCCAACTGAGGAAGTTGGAAAGCCTAGTGCTTCTCCAACTAGGGAGCACAAGGAGCAGCCAAAGGTGTCTAACGGCACTATTGAGCTGCATAACAAATTCGAACAGCTCATGGACATTTCAGAGCCAGCAGCTGCACTGCCACTTCCATCCTCGCATGAAAAGTTATTTGAGGTGCCACTTCAGCTGACTTCTTCCAGGGAGGAGGATTCATCAGTGGAGATGTCGCTGCTTGAGTCTCCTAAGACGTCTCCTAAATCTAAGGCCAAAAATAAAAATAAAATTAAAAATCGCCTTAACGCTCAATAATGGGTAAAACTAATAAGATCATTCATAGTTTATATTACACCTTATCATCCCTTATTTTTTAATAGTTTTTATCTTTATATATTTACATTAATTTTTAATTAATACTTCATTTCTTCATTTTTCATCAATTTTTGCGCACAATATGACCTATTTATGTGTCGACGTGCCGTAAAACACCATTCATTCATTAGTTCCATTATCATGACTATTGTTCGTATTACCTTAGCTCAGGTTTTGTAATTGCAACTGCCTAAAAATTACATATGATATATTTTTATTATATTTGTTCACTCCGTAAATACCTTCCTTCATAGAATCTTATTTCAATAACATTTATTTTTATCATATGTAAATTGTTACATATGTTCATTCCATCCATGTTGCTATTATATTGTTTTGTTGTTATTCTGTTGTATTCCCATACCCCGGTTAGAGGTCTTGAATTAAATAAATTGAAACTTGAACATTTATACACGTGTTTATTTTTGACTTGGAATGTAATGTGTGTAAAAACAGATAAACAATAATAAGACATTCGTGGAACTCTTTAGTTTTTATGAACGTATTGTATATGTTTTGTGTTATATTGCCTCAAATACAGTCAGTATTTTTACAAAACTAATTTAAAAATTCGTTATTTCGAATTTAAAATATACGAGATGTTATATTCAGTAACACTATGCACTTCTGATGATCAGTTGTACTTTTCAGGGAGGTGTACCAGCATCCACCGGTTATGCGCGTGATTGTACCACTTCCGTTGTACCATATGTCCGGCTTACATATCGTTCTGGGTACTGGCTTGTATAATGGATCACAGTTGATTGTTATGGAGAAATATCACTTCGAAGAATTTATTGCACACATACAACGTCATCAGGTAAGCTGGTATTTCCTTAAAATACAAATAAAGAAAAACAATCCTGCACAGATATTACCATTGAAAAAATGAAAGGTATTTATTATTTCAAGGCCGGTAAACAAATCAATAAGAATATGTGTTTGTGAATTTTAACAGTAAAGTTTAAGTTGTAACAACCGATTGCTCGTTACTTAGCAGAGAGGTAGACCCCACCACCCAAACCCCCACCCCCGAAAAGTAACCCACCTGGAGAAGAGAATCGTTGGAGAAGGGAATCCTGGTGGTTGAGTGACGTGGAGATCTTGTAGTTCTCTCTGCGTTACAACACACCACTTTGGTCCGGACTTCAACTAGACGGACGGTCAGATTAGCCCGATCTGATCAATCGTGTTGTTACGCCAGCTATACAGGATCCTAGATTCTTGTTTAATTCACATCTCTCTCAATCCCTCTTAATCCCTCTCGTTTAATATCTTACTCCCCTTTTATTTTGTCCTCTTTAAACATAATGTAGAAAGGATCCTTTATGGCGGTGGCGCTAGGGCTAATCATGTATTTCTGAACGCTATATGGCTATACTAATGCCACTTTTAGGCGGAACATAAGTGCGGCTCTTCGACTTTTCAGTTAAGGGGTTATGTCCTGGAATTAAACGATTTCGAGAAGAAACCGAATCTGAAATTTGCCTCGTTTTCTGAATATTATCTCCCTAGAGGATGACAAGCCTATCACTAGACTCTCTCCTTTTGCATTCTCCAAGGCTTTACTTGGCATCGCCGGTGAGCCAAAGAGTGTAAAAAAACTCAATAATGGAAAACTTCGTGTTGAGTGTGCCACAAAAGCGCACTGACAAACAACTTAAAATTCAAACTTTCGTAAACATCCGTGTTGAGGTTATTTCTCACATTCTCTCAATTCTTCAAAGTGTGTAGTACGCTCCAGGGACCTCTTGAAAAAATGACTCTCAATCTTAAGTCTCAAGGTGTGACTGAGGTAAGGCGCATCAGTACGAGGCGGAGTGGCAAACCCACTCCTACCAATAATTTTGTGCTTACTTTCAGCACAACAAATCTGCCAAAGATAATCAAGACTGGATATATCATTCTACCAGTTGACCCCTTTATTCCAAACCATCTTAGATGTTTTAACTGTCAACTCTTTGGTCACCACAGAGAAAGATGCAAGCGAGCTCCTCCTTTGCCCTTTGCGGCCAGGAGGGTCATCGCGAATTGCAAAAAATCCCGCCTCCTGCGTTAACTGCAAGGGGAACCACGTTGATTTTCTCTAGGGATTGTCCGAAGAGAGAAATACAGACGGTTAAGATTGAAAAGAACGTTTCTTTTCCTGAAGCTAGAAAACTTGTTGAGAGCCTTACTCCGCCCACTCCATCTGGCAAATCATATACCGATGCGAGTAGGGTTAAGAAAGCAGCTACAAGGTCAATAGCGGCGCAGCCTGTGTTGACCTGGCCAGTAGACTCCGACAAGTTTACTACTATTCCACTGTCTGTTCAGAATTGTTCTAAAACATCTTCAGCCTCACAAACTGCGGTCCTTTTAAATAAGCCTCCTGTGGTTCCCAGACGTCTTGTGGCTTCCAAGCCTAAAACTCCTTCAACTATATCCTCAACAACTCCTACATCTACTGCATCTACTTCATCTATTTCGAAATCGACGTACTCTGGTGCAACCAAGAGTCCACCAAACCCGACGACCTCTTCCAAACGTTCGTCAAATCCGACGAACAAGAGTTCGTCACCAAGCAAAACTGCTGCCACGGACGTGACAGCAAAATAAAGAAAACTCCCGGGTAAGGGAAGCAGTCAAAAGGATCTAATGATCCGATTGAACTGCGCAACAGATATGGAGACTTGGAGATGGAGGTTGATGATCCAGCATATCTGGAACTCCAAAAGTCTCTACATTTTTAACAAATTATGCCGTATTTCTATCTGATTCTGAAATTAATTTGTATTTAATTAGGAGTCCAGCTAAAGATAAGATCATTCCAGTTGTTTTTTTAAATATAATCTCCATGTCTTTATATGTTGGATGGCCGTTTTGTTTTATATGTAAAGTACAGTAAGTGTATCCTCTATTATGAACTCTATCCAGCTGGCTTGCGGAACGTCGATGGTTCTACCCAGGTGCCTGCCCGTGCAAGAAAATTGCCCAGATGGGCATCTGGGGTCTTCCTCCACAAATGGCAGCTGGACAGTCGCCATATGACCTTAGCTGTTGGTGTGACTATAAAATCCAATTCAATTATATTGTTAACCCTTTTATGTTTGAGGTGTCACATACATTACCTCTATTATTACTTTATAATTGTTGTTGGTGTTAAATGCATGCGTGTTTTGGTCGACTGTGTTCCGTAAATGCGTGTTTTAGTCGACTGTGTTCCGTAATTGTACTGTGTTTCGTAAATGCGTGTTTTGGTCGACTGTGTTCCGTAAATGCGTTTATACGTTGTGATTTTGATATTGCTTTATTTCTTTTTTAGGTAGAATGTTTGCCTTTAGTACCACCTATTGCTATTCGACTTGTGAAGTACCTCAGCAAATCCAAATACGACTTTTCAAGCGTCAAATTCATCACAGATGGAGCAGCACCCCTCGGTATTGAGGTGGAAAAACAACTGCTACAGCTTTTCCACATAAAATACTTGTCTCAAAGTATGTTATGTATTAGCTATATTTATTATTGCATCATGCACATAACTTAATATGAAATCGATTAGGTTTAACAAAATGATTGGCAATGTCTTTACTTAGCCACATACGTATACATGCAGCTATAGACATATTCAACGAATCAGAAGAACCATCTGAATCTCGTTTCTGTCACTTTATGACAGTAGCTCCTTTGTTTTATTTTAAGGATCATCTCGTTATCTGTAAATTTAAAATGTATTCTGTATTTTAACAACATACATACGGTCATCTCATTTACTTGAACGATGTATTCTGTTTCAGTATACGGTTTGACAGAAACGGGAGTGGCTACAGGAAACAAACCGACGGCGTTTAAAGCTGGAAGTAGTGGAGTTGTACCAAAAGGGGTAAAACTTAAGGTACACTAGCATTACAAACATCAAAAAATCAAACTGGAAAAGTAGCATTCAAGGACAACAGTAAACCATAAACACACACATAAACAAAGAACAACCAACTTTAAAGATGAAGAAAAGGCAAGATAATAAATCACAAACACAAAAGGGCTGACAATAGGGCTACCGCCTTGGAATGGTCACTGGCCAAAAAAGGTCATTTTTGGTGGCTTTAAAGCAGAATACCACAGAAGCCGAAAAAGGTAAAAGGGCATCAGAGTTGTTGAAGCTTATGACATATAACTTATATATAGTTTCATTTCATTTTACTGTTATTATGCTAATTAGAATTACGTTTTTGTTATGTTTCATTATGTTGTTCTTTTTACTGTGATTATAATTTCATGATTGGAAAATAAAGTAATTCTATTCTATTCTATTCTTGAACAGGTTCAATAAAACCGAGTCTGCTACGGTTCTCTCTGGTTTGTGTTTGTTTCTCCCAAAGGATCTCCTTTGCAGTAATCTTTGAAAATCGTTGTTTGTCTACTTATCTTTGATCTTAACTGAAGCTGTTGTTTCAAAGAATTATTGCCCATTTTTATTTTGTTATTATTATGGTCATTATTTGATACAGATTGTAGATCCGGACACAGGTCGTATCGTGCCAGCCAATCAGACAGGCGAAATTCTCTTGGGAGGTCCACATGTTTCTATTGGTTATCTTAACGAACCGGAAATCACCAAAACGTCATTCGATTCCGACGGATATTTCAAAACAGGTCAAATAGTAAATTTAATTTTATTTTGTAATACAGTTAAATCCGTTTAAATATGATCTGAACATTTTCCAATAGCAACAAACATCCTAATAAATACGATCATGTATAATAAATATAATACTTAGAACTTGTTCCATAGAAAACATTATACTTGCATTGTTTAAAGTTAGAAATATTCAAGAAATAAATAGATTTGAGTAAAAGTGTTATGATATCTTGACTATCATTATTATTGTCTATAGGAGACCTTGGCTATTTGGACTCTGAAGGATTCATCTACGTTGTTGGCAGACTGAAAGAACTTATCAAGTATAAAGGTCTACAGGTACTTGACGTTGTATATGTATACCTTAGTTTGTACATACATGACATATGTACCATTAAGTTAGCTTCACAGTATGTAAAGTTGATAAAGAAAATGTAGCATTTGCAGAACACAGTCAACCAAAGTAGAACACAGTCAACCAAAGTCAACCTAAAGAACGCACCCAACACAAAGAACAACTAGATGAATGCGTAATTAACAAGAAGTTCACGAACCCACAAACGTAACATGTTTGACACTAGGGGTACCGCCTTGAAACCGTCAGTGACAAAACACAGTTTGATAGTTCGATTTAAGTTCTGAAAGGGACAAAACCTCACTCTTACCCAATTGTGTTTACTTTATTCACGTATTTGATGTCAATGTGCCAAGATTCACAGCACCGTTTTTAATGTTTTGCGTTTGATAATTTTAAACACAGTTTCTTAGAATTTTTAAAACCTTTTATATTGAAATCACTTGTTTCAAATAGTATATATGTTACAAGTATATAAAAGGGTTTAGGATATTCGTTATTTTGGTTTTCATATTGCATTTCTGTAGTGCAGGCGACCTATTGTATGCCATGAACTTCCTCTATATTGAGACTGATTTCAGAAGTTGGCCAATAGTACAGTACCACTGATTGCACTTGAATACGGAATTACCTTCACATATTTCCGTTATGTATTTTAGTCGTGCCTTATATTATGTACACAAAATGTATACAGTTATTACAGCATGACTAACCATTTTTTTGTTATACAGACGGACATCTTCGGCTTATCCATTGTACTGTATGTCTAACGCATTCATACAAATCAATTTGTATAGGTAGCCCCTGCGTATCTTGAGGATTTGTTAATGAAGAACATTGACCTTGCCGATGCCGCAGTCATAGGTATACCAGACGATGAAGCTGGTGAACTACCAAAAGCATTTGTTGTAAGACAACCTGATTCATCTGTGACCGAGACAGATATTATACAAGATATTGCAGGTAAATATAATAAATACTGAAAGGGGATCCCTTGGAAGCAACAAACAGAAACAAGAGATAAAAATGGCAGACTCGGTTTTATTGAGTCTGTTCATGAGAGGTAATTTCAAGTGCAATACTTCTCAAGCCTCCTAGTATGGGCTTAAGCGATATTCTACTTTAAAGCCACATTGATCGAGCTTGATGATCCCAAAGGACCAGTAAGTAATTATAACACTACTGATTTGTAGCCGGGGCGACTTTTTACGGCCACCACACAGCACAATACAAACGCTAGTGTGAATGTCAATACATATTAAAAAAGGGGATCCCTTGGAAGCAACAAACACAAACAAGAGATAAAAGTAGCAGACTCGGGTTTATTGAGTCTGTTCATGAGAGGTAATGTAAAGTGCAACACCTCGAGATGAAGAAATTGTTTGATATGAGATATAATAAATATTGATATTTGGCAAATAAATATCATATTTGAGATCATTATTATTCAATCGAAACTATTAACAGTGTTTAAGTTTACGAGGAAAAAAAGACCGAAACCAATTAATAATTAGAAATCACAATAACATCATTATTTATTTCAAACTAACTATACTATGTTTAATAACCATCATTAGCAGTAAGATTCGCTTGATCTCAGGACATCACTTATATTATTAAATTTATGTGAAAAAAATATTCGATAAAACTCCATTTGAGTAACGACATACGACACTTGCTTATCACTGTATACTCCGAGCCACATATATTTATTTCACATATTCAAAATAAGTAACAATGGACACGTTTTATTCAGAACATGTAAGGTTATATATGGCGGTCGATTTTTGTGGTGGAGGCAGACCACCCTCTTTTCCTGGGTAAACCAGTACTGTACACCTCCCGCCATCCGTAAGAATCAACACTTACATGTCGAGCTCCCAGTGGGATTTGAACCCGCAGCGGTAAACAAAACAAAACAATCTGAATAACCCGAAGTTTATAGTAAAGGAAGCTTCAAGATAATAAAACAATGTTCGTCATGCAAATATTGAATAAAACTGTGCCATAGGGCAGTATATAAAGAATAATACCCATGATTTTCTAAAAATAGAGTACTTGTAGAACGTGTATGCGGAATGATACTCACCAATGAGAACATTGAGTATTCGTTTAAACAGTATGATTTTCTAAAAATAGATTACTTGTAGAACGTGTATGCGAAATGATACTCACCAATGAGACACATTGAGTATTTGTTTAAACAGTATGACTAAAAAAAGAAAGATAAAATTATAGGACAGGGAAAGCAGCATTTAAGGACGACACTCTTATTACTCTGCTTATATACTCTGCTTATCTGGAAACTCTACCAGCAGTTTATTTAGTTCATTTTCATCTTCTGTTTTGTTTTCACAGATCATGTTGCGTCTCATATGAGACTACGAGGTGGTGTAGAGTTTGTATCACAGATTCCAAAATCTCCGTCTGGTAAAATACTTCGTCGCCTGCTGCGCCAACAAGGCGCTAAGGCCAAGCTGTAGCATATGTATACCGTATGCATCCTAAGAAACAATGTACTATGGTTAACTATGTTTGACGTATTTGCTGTGGATTAAACGTAACGTCACGAAGTACATGCTGCGACGAGACGTTGGATTTAAGACAAACCTTTGAACAAACGTTGTTATGTACTGTATAATTTAATTTATAAAACACTTCAAATAGTAAATCATTGTACAACGACTCACCGGCACACACCTGAAACAGATAAAAGAAATCCGGAAACTTTGCCTTAATTTTACAAATATATGCCTGTGGTTCTTTACGTGCTTGGATGTTAGACTGCGAAACACAGGACCTCCCGTTATACAGCATCTACCGAAGAATGAGACGAGGGGAATTGTCTTGATACCCAGTTAACCAAGTGGTACCATTTAGGCGCTAACCCGTGAATTCCGGATTAAGAGTCGAACATGCAATGATGTTGCGTTGATGGTGAAACCGGTTATAACCGCTTTACCCTTATTCTGGCTAACTCAAAATTGTATGTCCTAGACAAGTACTTCAATGTCAATGGTATTTGAGAATTCATCTCTTTGATGGTGATCGTGTTCGGCGGTTTCCAAAATCAACTCTCATACTCTTTCATATACGTCAAAACACTATATATTATACATACTTATAAAGGGAAAACCCTAAAATATATTCACTGACACTCACAAGACATAAGACTCTAGCATATTTCATGAAGCATAAACTTATGGGTTTGGATTTGGAGACCCTAATTATCTAAATATCTAATATTCAGCATGTATCATAATCTTATGGTCCTCTATATGTATTCAAATGGTGACACCGGGATCAAATGTGACCCGCAAAAGGGGTCACATGTTTTACATATACTTACATAGGTACAACATCAAACTATATTTATCTCTAAAATCACAAGTCATAGAGCTCTCATATATTGCATGTAGCATATAGCATGTAATGTATGGTCCTATACGAAGTTTTACAAATGGCGACACTAGGTTCGTCCCGGGGGTCAACGTTTTACAGGAAGTATATAGGAAATATATAGAAATATTTTTTAAAAAAATCTCTGAAACTACAAGAGCTAAATGTTTAAGCTTGTAGTCCTCTATCTAGTTTGTTCAAATAGTGACCCTGGGCTCAAAGTTGGTTTCGCCCAAAAGTCACATGTTTTGATTATATAGATTTGGAAAAAAACACAAATTCGTCTTTGAAAGCAAAATACATAGACATGTCATATATTACAGCCAGCATAAGAATATGATCCACTAACATGTTTGTTCAAATGATGACCCTCAGGTAAAATCTTCGTTGATGGTCCTCTACCAGATTTATTCGAATGGTATATACACTACTTTATCTTTTGTTGGGACCGCCCAATTGTTAGATTAATCAGATTGGTTAATCGGATTGTCATGTTAATCAGATTTTTTTATTTTGTTTACTCAAAGTTGTTTCCGCCCAAAAGTCATACGTTTTGCTTATATAGACTTAGTCAGATTGCGTAACTATATAAATTTAATCAGATTGTCGGGTTAATCAGATTGTTTTGTTTTGTTTGCTCAAAGTTGGTCCCTCAAAAGTCAAACGTTTTGCTTATATAGATTAAAAAAACACATATTCTTCTTTAAAAGGAAAATACATTAGAGCTGTCACCTATTGCAACAGCATGAGAATTTGATCAACTAACATGTTTGTTCAAATGATGACCCTGAGGTAAAATCTGGCCCCTTCCGGGGTATCACAGTTTTACATAGGACATTCTTTAGAATATCTTCGTTTATGGTCCTCTACCAAATGTATTCAGATGGTAGAGACACTACTTTGCCTTTTGCAGTTCAAATCACATTTATGCATACAGCATACAGAGCATATATTACCCATATGTATACATATTGTTACGCCGTGAACCTGCCGTCACGACACAACATGTGGGGTATCGCTCAGTGTTGACACTTACTTTCAAAGTTTTGTTCTGCTTTTTTGTGTATTTTCACATGTTTGTGTATTTTCACAGTTGTATACTGCTTGTAAGTTGGTTTGAAATGAATACCAGAATCAGTATTTCCACATAAACTGTTATGTTTATTTATTATATTATAACATGTATATCATCAGTACAGGATGTAAATATATTTATTAAACCAGTAGAAGTTGTTGTTCACGTATATGCCACAAATCTATTAATATGTCTGTGTTTATGCATCTCTACTCCCATAAAGAATAGAAAACTATAAGAATGTGCGCACCAGAAATCACTTCCTTGTATAAAGAAGTATGGAACCCAGGGGGTGGGGATGGGGTAGGAGTGGGAACTGTCGGATTTGATAGAAACTTAAAGGTCTCTCTATATTAGCCTTTGTGCTGAGTTAATAATGACCTCGTCGTCTAAGTGTCTCTTGAGGGAGCCGGAGCTGGAGCGGGAGCTCATCTGTTTTGTTAATACACGTTGGGTGTCTATAAGGTTAGGCCACAGATTGACAACGGAGCAGATTTCTCCCCAGTATCAGTTGTGACGTTGCAGTTGCTCCGCCGCTAGGTAGGTCCCGTAACGTCCGGAACGCCACTCGGAACGTACTTCGGCTACGTCCGACGCTTTGCTCCGCCGTTCGGGCGTCTTCGAAACGAGTTACTCGATTAAATGCTTGTTCTGCTCTTGTTCCGGCGTATATACATGTAAGCAAATCGAGTGTACCGACAATTAGGAGCATGGCGAGAACGGACGGTTCTCCAGACTAAAAGATGTCGTCTTTCTCGCTTCTAAAAGTGCTTTATCGGATAAATGGATTGTGGAAGGAGACCGGGGAAGGGTTGATTTACTGAACGAGATCGGTCTAAATACCTGACATGGCATTTAAAGTTGGATTATGGCTTGTGATTGCTGGTGCACTTGACAAGTTCGATTTTTATCACAACATGCATCATACAAAGAGGTATAACGAATGTGATCGTCGTTACAATATATATCTGTATCCAGCATTATGCAGATCATTGGGTAAAACCCCGCATTATGCAGACAAACTGTATATTTATGAAAGTAAAATGTACTCATCTTTTCAAATAGTAAAACATATACATAAATGATGGTCTGCTTATTTTTTACATATACAATATATTAAGCATTATGTAGATTATTCTGTAAAAAAACAACATTAGGCAGATTGTATATGTATATTTATATACATGAAGCAAACTACTGTGAAACAAGCATGAGGCAGACTACGATTTCAGTGTTAATATAGAATTCTCTTTATACACAGGTGACTCTCTCTCTCTCTTTCCTCTCTCTATAGTCATATGTTTACAAGTTTATATCTAAATAAATACATGTTCAAATACATTGTGTATATGTATTATAGGCATTAGACAGATCATACATAACATATATATACATATATCTGTGTCCTAGTGCTGCTGGTTCGAATCTGTTGGTTAGTTGAACACATTCTCTCAATATATATATTTATCACATAACATGCGGTGTGGGAGTGTAATAACACCATTCAATATTTTCGATATTCCACTAGTGGTTTAACATAACCTTAATGACGTCATAGACGTCACTTTAATGTACGTTTTCTGACGTAATGTGACTTATAAGTTATGTGATAAATAGAATATAACATTCGTTCTCATTCATTATTGAATTTATTAAACGCGTTCGGAAAAATGATATAATGCTCGGCAAGAGCCTCGCATTATATTAATTTGCCAACACGTTTAATAAATTCAATAATAAATGATCACTCATGTAAGATTCTCTATATATTTATCTTTTAGATCCCACGTTACAGAAAGTTGGTTATAAATTATGAATTTCATAATATTCATTTTCTAATTATGATTTTAAATTTCTAAATCACTGAATAAGTTCGATTACGGTTACAAATCAAGTAAACAAAACCAAAGCTTCCATACTCAAAGTTGGTGGAAACAAGTAAACGACAAAGCAGCTTCCATGCTTTTAGGACCTAGAATGTCAACAAACATTTTTAAATAATTCAAGAGCCATAACTCTGCTATTCTAGTATGATCTGGCTAAGTTTTATAAAGATCAGATGAAAAATGACGGCCCAGTCGTCTCAACGAGGCAACGGTTAACAAAAGGACGACGGACTGTAGGTTTTCGCTAAAATAACTTTAGTTTCACCTCAAAGGATTATAAAAAACGTCACCACACGGTGCTGTTCATGGAAGAAACCGTCTAGATGGTTATTTGGGTAATTTGGTCAGAGTTCAACGACACAGCTACTGTAAAAGAAAATTGGTTTCCGCTCAGTTATTTTACTTTCCTTTGGGGGATTTTTTATGAATATTGGTAGGTTTTTAAGCGCAATAAGAGGATTGTGCAATTATTTTATAAGTTTACACCGCGAAGGTAGTACTAATTCGCTTGTTGATTCAAAGGGATATTGCGTTACCTTATGCCACATGCTTTTATGGTTGCCCGTTTTAGATGCTGATCGACACGGGACTTCTATGTTTTCATTTTATCCGTGTTGGTGAGCAGGCGCACAGTTAGACAATGGTTTCTGAGCAAATATCCTGATTATATAGCCAAAACGTTGTACTAAACGCACTGTTTTCTTTTAAAGGAGATTACAGATGTGTACCTGGAATTTCGACACAAAAGGATTACCGAAAAAATGGATAGATTCAAAGATGTAGCTGACGTTAATTCAATGATTGAGAGTCTTAGACGAGCTAATCCCGCTGTCAAAGACGGCGACAATGATGATACAATACTCGAAACACCAACGTAGTACTCCAAGAGGACTCTATGATCACACAGAAAAAGTATTTAGAGGCTGATGAATGTAGAACGAAAAGTTGAAGAAATTGTTACTAATTATTTGTAGCAGTATAAAACGCTGGAGAATGTAGGACGGCACGCTTGTTGGAAAAAGTGGAAGCACATTCATTATTGTTTCTTAAAGTACCCTTACTCACATTGCTTAAAGCCTATCCCGGCAACAACAGCAAAATGTACAACATATGTACACAGTTTCTCAACCTACTGACGACGAGTTGTATATATAACCAACCTATTTTAAGAATACAAATGCTATAGACATAACATAAACGGCTTTAACCGGCCAGACCAAACCCCAAAAGCGTATCGTCAGATTAAGAGTTACCAACTCGTTATTCATTTTACGCTTATTCAATTAATATTTTATTATAACCCGCGGAAAAAACTATACTTGTAATCTAACCATATTTTTATAAACATTACGCTATCGCATTCTTTTGATTTTGCTTGCTTATTTCTGTTGGTCGTAGTGTCAATTCTGTGTGTATAGAATCTAGGTATAATTTATTAAACTTCCTTTTTTTGATTGATTGTTTCATTCATTCATTCATTCATTCATTCATTTTTTTTTTTTTTTTTTTTTTATTGATCCATTTTTTTTATTTTTTTTTATTGATTTATTGATTGATTTTTATGTATTTATTGATTATTTATTTATTTATTTATTTATTTATTTATTTATTTATTTAACTTACATGTACTTACTTACTAACTTTACTTTATTGGTAGTTGTCAGAGTATCGAATGTATACAAATAAATTCACCGAGGGCAAAAATGACCCCGCCACTTGTGATGAAGTCAATATTTGAAAATGGGGAACGTTTAGGGAAAATGCAAACGTTTACTTTAAACCACTTCTGCTCAAAATTGGACCAAACTTTACAAGAAAATCCTGAGGTCAATGTTTTTCAATTTTGTAAAACAACGTCAACATCCAAGATTACCACCATAACTAACAACTTTAAAATATATTAATGTTGTCTAAATGAAGTAATTGGTGTGAAAATGGCCCCCACCCAGGGGTCCAACGTTTGTACAAAGATATTTATAGGACATATATACTTTGTTCAAATGATGTCACCGGGTTGATAAATGGCAACCACTAACAAACACCATCCTATGTTGGTATCTAGAGATATATTGTTCAATTGATGTCACCGGGTTGAAAAATGGCCCCACGAACAAACACCATTCTATGTTTGTATCTAGAGATGTATTGGGAAAACTGTAACATATTTTGCTCAAGAACAGTTCGAAAATACCGCAAGAGGGTTCGAGCTGTATTCATCAGATACGCAATATATTTCGGGACCCAGGCCATTTGACATAATATTCATTTACCCGGTCGGACATACTCCTGATTTTCACTTTTATCGTTAGTGTATATGTCGGTGCCTATGAAAGATAATGTTGCGATTTGTGTACCGACCGCATTAAGTAATGACAACGTAGTTTCTGAGGAAGCCTATTGGTTACATTGAATCACACATGTAACATAGAGTGTAAATACAATGCCGTTTGAAATTGTTTCCTTCTTCCAAAGACATAGCATACGCATGTATATTATATATATGTTCCTTCATTTTAAGCTAATGTACTGTTCTAAATGACAAATAAATATATCCACTTTCGGTGTAGATTATACGGTGGACTATACGAGCTATATTTGTGGTTGATTGAACATTGATATAATTTACACTTTACACTGAAAACAATTTAAAAATAAATACTACTAAATTACATAATCAGGTTTTCAATTATTATTTACATATATCCCAACGATTATGGGATAATGCAACTAGTTTTACAATGTATGCTGTCTAAAACAGATGGAATATTTGTGTCACACCTTAACCAAAGAAAAGTGTGTTTCATAAAAAAATCAAATTGAGGTAAAACTAGAATGCACTTGACTACGTTTGATCTAGCCTCTCCCACTTGATTCGTTTGGTATGGTTGGATCTAACGACATATGTCTTGGAATATAAAAGCAACCCAAGCCTCCCTCACCACGACAAGGTAGAAATAGATAGAGAACATTTATTTAAAAAATAGATCCTATAGGACTCACACCACTATTATCTCCCTTGAATACTCATGCCCTACAGATGAAGGAGGTAGATAAAAAAACAAGTTCGCTTTTCTACATTTTATAGGATACATTGATTTATCTTTACCAGGTTCTAAATAAACAGCATTTTAGGAAGAGATCACAGAAAAATGCATGTTGATATAAGATTTCTAGCTAATTCTGCATCATTTTACACATCATGTATTTACTCACCACGGGGTTGTATTTTTGTCTAAATTTTGATAGGTGTGACAGGCAAACATGAAATTAAAAAAAAAATCAATCTGGTAAATATTTGTTAAATGTGTTTTAAAATGCAGATATTGGATCAATGAAGAATTTAAGCATAAATACATGTTGTAAAATCTGTACATCTCTATGCCACGAACAAAAACATTACAATGGGACCCTATGGAAAATTAACTGTGGTGTGGGACGTTAAGTTAGAGCTGCAGAATGGGTATCTTTTATTCGTTATTCTTAAGGCATTGTGCTTTAGAGCTGCTGAATGGCATTTTCATCCGTCAACTCTAAGGTATTGCGCTTTAGAGCGGCAAGAACGGGTATCTTTCATCTTTAATGATAAGGCATTGCGCTTTAGAGCGGCAAGAACGGGTATCTTTCATCTTTAATGCTAAGGCATTGCGCTTTAGAGCTACAGAACAGGTATTTTTCATCATTCATCTCTAAGGCATTGCAATTTAGAGTTTCAGAATGGGAATTTTCATCATTCATCTCTGCGCTTTAGAGCTGCAGAACGGGTATCTTACATCCTTCACCTATAAGCATTGTTTGTGCATCTGTGAACGTTTCAGACATGTTAGGACACAGTTAACACGGTTATTTCTGTGTATGTATAGTTACTTCAAGCTATCTTCATATTGCAAGAATTAGTTGAAATTTTACTTGATACCATGTTTAACTAGAAATTAACTGTATTTTCAAAACCAATACATGTATAAGCATAACTTTAGCTTTATTTTACAGCTATTGGCTTGTAAAACAAACACACATATCAATGAAGACAGACTACTTTGAAACAAATGTCAAAATTAAAGCGAGAGACTGATACTTTTCCTGGAAAATCAAAATGTTGACGGGTAACCCTTAGTTTTATTTTATTATTTTCAGTATTTTTCTCAATAATTATTTCTTAAAGATCATTTTTATGCTTTATTCAGATGTTTTCATGTATATTTGAAAGTTTCAGACATAGCTTAGCACAAATGACCAGGCAAATGCAAAATCCCTATCACTACTGTAGATTTTCAAAATATTAAAGGTATCGACCAATACCCTAGGTCACTAAAACTTGAATAATTTGAAAACCAATAAACATGGAATCAAAATTTTAGCACTTTTCAGCATGTAATTGTTTTATATACATTTTCAATTATTATTGAGGTGATCATTAGAAAACAAATTCACCTTAAGGACTCACACCACTATTATCTCCCTTGACTACTCGTGCCCTACAGATGAAGGAGGAAGATAAAAAAAAGTTCGCTTTTCTACATTTTACAGGATACATTGATTTATCTTTACCAGGTTCTTAATATACAGCATTTTAAGAAGAGATCACAGAATAATGCATGTTAATATACGATTTCTAGCTAATTTTGCATCATTTAACACATCACGGGTCTAATCACCACGGGGTTGTATTTTTGTCTAAATTTTGATAGGTGTCACGCAAACATGAAATTAAAAACAGTGTTATCTGGTAAATATTTGTTAAATGTGTTTTAAATTGCAGATATTGGATCAATGAATAATTTAAGCATAAATACATGTTGTAAAATTTGTTTATCTCTATGCCACGAACAAAAACATTACAATGGGACCCTATGGAAAATTAACTGTGGTGTGAGACGTATAGGGATTATTATTTGATTTATTAATTTATAGTAAATATTTATTATTTACTTTTTTTAAATTATTATTTCATTGCATTATTTTATTTTGATATATTTATCATATATGTATGCAGTTTATTCAACGCGTTTGTTTCCACTAAGTGTAAAATGTTTACGAACCATCGTCATCCCTAAACTCAGTTTCCTGATGATTTTTCTGCACATGGCAGCATTTTGGAAGTTGACCTGTGAACATACATGCCACAATACACGGAACGGATGCCATGGAGCATGACCATGACTAGAGGCATTTCGACTTTTGCACTTGCAAAATGTTTCCTTAAGAAAAGCCGGACGTATATTTTTTCATAATAAATGGAAGCAGCTTGCCGTTAATAACACTTCTCCCAAATTATTTTGGGCTAGAAAGGTATTTAGGTGTGTGAATCGTTGAACCAGTAGAGGATAAACAGGTCTTCTTCTTTAAATTAAATATTTTGATTATACGTGTTCTACGTTTCAATAATGATTAATGTCGAGTATAATATGTATATTTGTCATCTGTTTTACAGTTTAAAGAGACACAGGGCAATCGTAGGGTTTGTATCAAATATAGAAATTAGCGTCTCGATTCATTAATCCAGTTTCATTTTGACTGTAAACCTGCTTACATATATTTAAATTAAAATTTTGAGTTTTCAATTTCGTTTAGTTATTTTGTCATAAACGAAGATATAAAATTCGAACAGGACGTGTAGCAGACAAAGACTACAGTCAACCCAAAACACGAATCGAACAAACAACAATTACAAGGATACATATGAGACAATGTACGTGGCATCACAAACATAAAATGATTGACATTGGAGCGTTCAAACCTCTCACCCTATTGTCATCTCAATAAAACGGGATAATGAAAATAAAGAAATCGTTGCCATGTTTTAACATCTGACAAACCAGGCAACATTTATAGGTAATGAAAACATAAAACAAATATGAGCATGTTTATATAATTGCAGTCACTCAAGCATTTAGATAATACAATGTGATTGGTTAAAAGACGATCACATGACCAATTTAAGCTACGTTCATTTTCCAATGAACTGTACGAATAATTACTTTCATCCGCCATTCATAGAATACGCGTGCTGCGTAACAATATAGTTCGGATTTACAAGGGCGGATTTAGGAGAGGCATTTTAAAATAATTGGATAAAGAGTTTAAAACCGTGGATTGCAATAAAAAGGGTTTAGTGTCATTTTGTGAGCCTTCACAATGAACGCACAAAAAAAGACACTAAACCCTATAATAAATAAACCAAGCAAGTACTCATTGACTTGACAGATGTCAGAGCAACAAGAAAACAAACCAAGACAAAGGACACGACAAGACAAAATTGAAGATAAACATTACCGTCCTATCAGGACTTAGGTAAACGTCATCATATGTTTCAATGTTATTGGTGCAATAAAATCAAAAAAATTGTTTTAACTATTTAATTAATAGTATTGATTTCAAAAACGCAATATATGTAGAAAATATAAAAAAAATAGCATAATAGGATTGCCGTGTGACCCTTTTACATGTCACATTGAGTTTTTATCATTCTATTGTATTATGTGTGGATATTTTTTCAATTACCCATATTATCTCGCTATTTGTTTACTTTTTACATTGTTTTTTATTTATTTTTTTATTCTTGTTAAAAGGTATTATACCACTTATTATTTTCCCCATAGACACCAATGTTAAAGTGTCACATATTAATGATTTGCTGCAAATTCAACTCAAGTATGTATAATGCAGCAGTGTAATGTTCATATAGAAAACTAAATTTCTACTTGAAAAATCACCAGAAAAGGTGGGGTCACAAGACATGTAAGAAAGTTCTTGTTTGTTTACTAAACAGGTCAAGGGTACAGCTGTTTTCATTGACTGACTGTTTTCATTGCTCACAAAGTGTAAGCATAGAGTGGAAATCAGTGATCCAGTAAAACTTATTAATACGCTTCTTATACATACAACCACAAAATCGAATAGGAATGGGCAGTTTTCCCCTACTTATAATGCCCGATTTCATCAAAAAAGGAGGAATTACTTTTTATTATAGGAACTACATTCGACTACACATGACAGTGCTGGCCTTTAACAAAGGTATTGGCATATAAGATTAAATAAAATATATTTCATTGTGTCTACATTATGGGTAAAGTTGGGGACGTTTCTATTTTTGCTCAGAGACAAAATACAACAAAAAGGGTGGTGAAGGCAGGGTTACCGACTTGGAACGGTCAGTAGACATGTTAGCTTGAATCGATTTTATGTGTACACCATCCTCGCTATTATCTTGTCTTCAAAACGTGTTTTCTTTGTTTTGTGTATTGTCCCTTTGATTGTATAGTTATTTGCTCTTTGTGGTACAGTGCGGATTTACGATGCCATTGCGTTTGTAAGTTCTATAGGACCCTTTTTCTCATTTTCTTAACCCTTAACCCACTAAGCAGGACTATAATAGCCTTTGCGTCCATTGTAAACCCAGATCAGCCTAACTCGCAGACGGGGTTAGCCGAGTTTTCATGATTGCAAACATTTTAGTAAAGACGATCATGGATAATGAATATAATTCATGAAACTAGTTCCATAGCAAACATTATACTTGCACTGTTTAAATTTGAACATATTCAAGAAATAAATAGAGTTGATTAAAAGTGTTATGATATCTTGATTATCATTATTATTTTCTACAGGGGACCTTGGCTATTTCGACTCTGAAGGATTCATTAACGTTGTTGACAGACTGAAAGAACTTATCAAGTATAAAGGTCTACAGGTACTTGAAGTTATCTACGTATACATTAGTTTGTACATATGCACCATTAAATAAGCTTCACAGTATGTAAAGAAGATCTAAAAGTCGAACAGGAAATGTACCATTCACAGAACGCGGTCAGCCAAAGTGAACCACAAAACGCATCTAACACGAACAACAATTACATGGACAAATAATTAACTAGAAGCAGAGTTCGCAACATCACTAACATTAAAATTGACACTAAGGGTGCTGCCTTGGAACGGTCAGTGGTAAAATGCCGCTAGGGTTCAAACTAGGTGCTAGGAGGTACCACGTTGCACTCTTACACTATTACATTTACTTTATTCACGTCAATGTGCAAAGATTCACAGTGATATGTCTAGTGTTTTTTCTCTCGATTAAATGATTGCGTTTGACCACTTTAGCACGCTATCTCTAATATACTCGTAGGTTAATATTGAAATCGCTTGTTTGTAGGTAGCAAATTTATGTTATTGGTATATAAACGTGTTCAGTATTTGCACTATATGATTGTTCATATTATATTTCTTCTATGCAAGCGACCTATCGTATGCCATGAACTTCTGTAAGATCCATGAATACAATAGGAAAAAAGAATCGCACCACAGAAAAATTCACCTCTGTCAACAATATGTTATATTTAAACGATAAATACAGCATAATGTTTGATCATTGTATAAAGAAAGAGGCTGGAAACAATTAGAAACACATCATAGATGGCATTTCTTTTCACTTAAACGTTTTATTACAACTTTTCTGAATTACAGACCTCAATTAACTTAGCCTTTCAAATTCTGACATTGCTTTATATTGAATAAAGTCTTTAAATCAAAAAAGTTGCAAGAACACGTTTAATAGAAAAGAAATGATGTCAACTAAGATGTGTTTTGCAATGTTTCCAACATCCACTATATAAAATAATCAAACAGTATGCTGTACTAAACGTTTAAATATAACATAATATACTCAGTTGCACTAGAAACTGGACACTTTGAACATTTTACTTTACACACTATCCGCTTTATCAAGCGACAGTCCCTTAATGATTCGACCTATTGAAAAACAAATGACAACATGATATTGGCAATGGAATGATACAAACTTTGGTACCCAACCGGCATATTCATTTTGGAATTTGTCAATTTAATTCTAAAAAAACTTAAACACAATTACATCTAAACAAAACTCCGTGTCCACTTTCTTTTGCAATGTGTATACATTATCAACCAAGGTGAAAATTGTCTGTGGTGCGTTTCTTTTTTCCTTTTGTATATATTCTTTTGATGTTAGAAGTCCAACTTATTCTAATATTTCCGTTACGTATTGTAATCTTACCATACATTATGTACACGAAATATCTACAGTAGATACAAACTCATCATCCTGGAGTAAATACCGCATGTCTTGGTGATTTGCAGTTTTTTTACATTTCTTTGGGAGAAAGATCAAGATTTCTCAGTGAGAGATAATGTATATTCGCTAAATATTAATAACTCACTTAAAACACAAACATTGATGTCTGTGAAACTTTGACGTCGACGTCATTTGCAGACAGAACTATATGCCTAACATATCGTAAGGAATTTCCTATAATCGACCCAGCAATATACAACTATTTAAGTCAGTGGTTAGAACTATTTATCAGAGGGAGTGACTATTGAAAAGGGTACTATTACACAAGGCGGTCAGTAGATACACCCGAGGATGAATAGTTCTAATTCATTGACTCCTAAGGCATTAAATAGTTGTTTTATTTTATATCACAAAATATAAGTTTTTACTTTTTAAGTACTAATAACATTAAAAATTGGAGTGTGATTCGTGGTTAGAACTATTTATCAGAGGGAGTGACTATGTACTTGTTAAAATGTTTATCAAAACAGGTTATGACCCTATGATTTTGCAACGCGCTGAAAGCTTGGTGGTGGACCCATTTACAGTTCGCCACTATACATTCCTCTTTAATTGTGCGATGACCGGACAGGCTGTGAACCCTATGATGACGTCTACCTAAAGTCCAAAAGGACGGTGACGTTTGATGTTTGTCTGCAATTGTGTCGTGTCGTGCCCTCAATGGTTTATTCTCTTGTTGCTCTGGTTTCTGCCAAGTCACTGTGTATCTTCTTTGTGGCTTTCTAGGCTATTGTTTTTTAATATCTATATATACACGAGCATCTTTGTGTTTTACTTATATTGTCTATTAATTCTTCCCTGTTGGCTAGAGAAAAGTTCATGGCGCAAATTTCTTTATTTACACTGTCCCGTTGTATTGGGATGAAGTAGGGTAAGTGTGTGGTTTGGTGCACCCTAGCATCTGGTTTAAACCCCGGCGAACTTTTTTGCCACTGACCATTCCAAGGCGGTAGCCTATTATCAACCCTTTTTGTATTGATACATATGCCTTTATTCCTTATTAACATTGTCATTCATGTTTGTCGTTTTACGTGTTTGTGGGTTTACTGTGTTCTGTGAAAGCTGCATTTCCTGATCGACTTTTATACTTATTTTTACAAAAAAAACTTCTTCTCTGAAATTGCAAGAGCCAACTGTTTAATATTTTTTATTTACACTCAGCTTATGGTCCTCTACCAAGTTTTTTCAAATGGTGACCCTGGGGTTAAATTTGATCCCGCCCCTGGGTGGTCACATGTCAAACTTAGTTCGAGTGTTTATATAAACGAAAGTTTGATTTGTTTTAAAGCTAACCAAACTTGAGCCAAATGCATCCCTCTCCTTATATCTTGGTAATGGAAGACACTTTATAGATATTTAGAAAATTATTTCGATACTGTCATATCTGACACACAAACCTTCTATCCCACTCCCCATCTCCCCACACCACCCCACCATGGACACCATATAGCCAGTTGAGCCTCTTGATTTATTTATAAATGTATTTGAGATTAAATAACAACCAATAACTAGCATATCGGCTTCTACGTGTTTGTTCAATAGTTTGGCTTAAATCCAAAGTCTTCGTCGCAGTATGTACTCCATGACGTAATGTGTAATCAACAGCAAACTCGTTAAACTTAATAAACCATATTACATTATTTCTGAGAATGCATACGGTACACATATATGCTATAGCTTCGCCTTAGCCCCTTGTTGTCGCAGCAGGCGACGAAGTATTTTACCAGACGGACTTTTTGGAATCTGTGATACAAACTCTACACCTCCTCGAAGTCTCATATGGGACACAACATGATCTGTGAAATATGAAACAGACGATAAACGCAGTTGTTGGTGAAGAACAAGCCAACTACTGGTAGAGTTTATAGCTCCGAATAATCTGAGTATTTTAGTACTACTTTTCTTACGAATACTCAATTTGTCACAATCGTTAGTGTTTCTCCTCATAAACTTACTACAAATATTGTATTTTTTAGAAAATCTTTGTTTAAAATGTACATTTACAAATGTGCTCACATCGTTTTCTAATCATCCGCTATGTAAGCAGTCGTTAGTGTTTCTCCTCATAAACTTACTACAAATATTGTATTTTTTAGAAAATCTTTGTTTCGTTTAAAATGTACATTTATAAATGTGCTCATTTTAATATGTAAAGTTTCTCTTGTTACTCATGTTTAACCTGATGAGTAAATATTCAGCGCATACAGATGTTATCTGGAGCTCTGAGTATAGTGATAAGCACACGACGCGTGGCGTACATCATTAACCCAGATGGAGTTTCATCGATTTGTTTTTGCGCAATATCAAAATGTGTGTGCAACATCAAACAATTTCTTCGTTTCCATTCCTATTATATTTACCTGCAATATATTTTATAATGTCTGTCTCTGTAACAGATGAATCGGGTTGTCTTACAACAAATGCTTTTGGTAGTTCACCAGCTTCATCGTCTGGTATACCTATCACTGCTGCATCGGCCAGGTCAGGGTGCTTCATTAACAAATCTTCTAGATACGCAGGGGCTACCTATACACAATGAAGATACATAAATGTCAAAATGAAACAATAGAAAAAAATAGAATATATTATTATATATCATAAAATATAAGCGGTTTTCATTGGTCTAGAAGCAGTCATTAAATAGTTTTGACCATTCTCATTGGAAATATGCCAACCGTTCAATAGTTCATCAAGTGACCGTGCAAAAGTAATTTTAGCATGCAATAGTACATCTTTGTCATTGACGCTCTATTTTTAAAAGAACAGCAAAGCGTCACATGACCGTGCACGTGCAATAGTGGATCTGTGTCAGTGACGTGCTTGTTTAAAAGAACAAAGGAAGCAGATACATTGTTTACACGACTCAAGCTCCAAGTGTTAATGTTAGTAGTACTTAAAAAATCAAAACATATATTTTGTGATATATAATAAAACAACTATTTAATGCCTTAGGAGTCAATGGATTAGAACTATTTATCCTCGGGAGTCACTACTGACCCTTGAATGATACTATTGCACTCCACGTGCCGACTATTGCACTCCACGTGCCGCCTCGTGCAATAGTACCCTTCTCAATAGTCACTCCCTCTGATAAATAGTTCTAACCATCGATTTCTAAGAGAATTAAATAGGTGTATATTGCTGGGTCGATTATAGGAAAATACTTCACGATATGTTAATATGTTATAATAATGTTTGTGTTTCAAGTTAGTTATTAATATTTAGCGAATATACATTATTTCACACTGAGAAATCTTGATCTTCCTCCCATAGAAATGTAAAGAAAATGCAGATCACCAAGTATATAGACATGTGGCATTTACAACAGGATGATGAGTTGTATCTGCTGTAGATATTTCGTGTACATAATGTATGGAAAAGAAGAGTATGATAATGGACCTTTGGAAACGGCCGAGCACGACACATACGAAATATTGCAGTCTCGGTTTGATTGATTGTTCACGAGCGGTAGTGAAATATGCTAGCTACCGCTCACGCCCTCTAGCCCCGGGTTGAGCAGAACTCAATATTTAACTAACCATAAGATTACAATACGTAACGGAAATATTAGAATAAGTTAGACTTCTAACATCAGCAGAATATATACTAAAGGATAACAGAAATGAACCACAGACAATTTTCACCTTGGTTGACAATGTATACTCAGTTGCAAAAGAAAGTGGACACTGAGTTGTGTTAATATTTAATTGTGTAAAGTTTTTTTTAGAATCAAATTGGTCAATTCCAAAATGAATATGCCATGGTAGGTACCAAGGTTTTTATCATCCCATTGCCAATATATTGTCGTCATTTGTTTTTCAATAGGTCGAATCATTAAGGGACTGTCGCTAGATAAAGAGGATAGGGTGTAAAGTAAAATGCTCAAAATGTCCAGTTTCTTTTGCAACTAAGTATATTATATGTTATATTTAAACGTTTAGTACAGCATACTGTTTGATCATTTTATGTAATGGATGTTGGAAACATTTCAAAACACATCATAGTTGACATTTCGTTTCAATTAAACGTGTTCTTGCAACTGTTTTGATTCAAATAAGTTGCCTTTTATACAATATAAAGCAATATCAGAATTTGAACGGCTAACTTAATTGAGGTCTGTAATTCAGAAAAGTTGTAATAAAACGTTAAAGTGAAAAGAAATGCCATCTATGATGTGTTTCTAATTGTTTCCAGCCTCCTCTTTCTGTATACAATGATCAAACATTATGCTGTACTTATCGTTTAAATATAACATATAATGTATAATACATTGTTGACAGAGTGAATTTTTCTGTGGTGCGATTCTTTTTTCCTATAGTATAGATAGTAAGATACATGAAGAAATATAATATGAACAATGATATAGTGCAAATACTAAACACGTTAATATACCAATAACATATATTTGCTACCTGCAAACAAGCGATTTCAATATTAACATACGAGTAAATTAGAGATAGTGTGCTAAAGAGGTCGAACGCAATCACTTAATCGAGAGAAAACACACTAGACATTTTACTGTGAATCTTTGCACATTGACGTGAATAAAGTAAATGTAATAGTGTAAGAGTGCAACTTGGTACCTCCTAGCACCTTGGTACTTCCTAGCACCTAGTTTGAACCCTAGCGGCATTTTACCACTGACCGTTCCAAAACGGCACCCTTAGTGTCAATGTTTATGTTAGGGGTGTTGCGAACTTTGCTTCTAGTTAATTATTTGTCAATGTTATTGTTGTTTGTGTTAGATGCGTTTTGTGGTTCACTTTGGCTGACCGCGTCCTGTGAATGCTACCTTGTAGATCTTCTTTACATACTGTGAAGCTTATTTAATGGTACATATCTACAACCTAATGTATACATAGACAACTTCAAGTACCTGCAGACCTTTATACTTGATAAGTTCTTTCAGTCTGTCAACAACGTAGATGAATCCTTCAGAGTCCAAATAGCCAAGGTCCCCTGTAGAAAATAATAATGATAGTCAAGATATCATAACACTTTTACTCAAATCTATTTTTTTCTTGAATATGTTCAAATTTAAACAGTGCAAGTATAATGTTTGCTATGGAACTAGTTTCATGAATTATATTCATTATCCATGATCGTCTTTACTTAAATGTTGGCAATCATGAAAACTCGGCCAACCCCGTCATTCTTTGGGATTCCTCCTCGTGTGTATATCGAGCTTCGGAATGTTCAAAATCTTGACATTTTGTTAGCCGGCAGGCAACAGCACAGAAAACAGTGCACTTTTGCTAAGTAAACACTATAACCGCTTTACACACGTGTTGATGTGTAATTTGCGTTGAATGTTTGTTTTTTTACAATGCAGACGAAGGTCTTATTACTGCTTTCATGTAAATAAACTACTGATGGAGCAATCGGCTGAATGACATGGCAAAATTCGAATGATAACTTTGATTTTGAGTGCAAATTTGTTTCGGCGGGAATCTAAAACGCGATGACGTAACCAATATGGAAACCTTCGATTTACATTCGAGTAATGCTGCAAAGCAGTGTACGAGATGTTGCGAATGAGATGTTTGTTGCTATTGGTCAATGTTCAATGATGTAATTCAGCCAATTTTTAAATGTATATAACTGTATTACAAAATAAAATTAAATTTACTATTCGACCTGTTTTGAAATATCCCTCGAAATCGAATGAAGCTTTGCTGATTTCCGGTTCGTTAAGGTATCCAATAGAAACCTGTGGACCTCCCACGAGAATCTCGCCTGTCTGATTGGCTGGCATGATACGACCGGTTTCAGGATCTACAATCTATGTCAGAGAAATAATAACAATAATAATAATGTTTCGATTACCAAATAAAAACGGGTAAAGACACATCGAAGCAACAGGTTGTTTCAGTTAAGATAAAAATATAAGCAGAGACACAACGATTTTCAAAGTTTACTGGTCTGGTCGTTTTGTGGTCGCAATCTAGACTGGTTTTGTTTTTTGGCTGCAACTGCTGTTGTTTTTCAGTAGAATTCTTGATTTTTAAATATCTTTAAAACAATATTTAAGTGTATTTGTTTGCTAATTTCTCTGGAAGCTGACTGTATTGTTCGATACTTCCTTTTAGTGGGATGTACTTTTATTTACACTGTCTTGTCAATTTGGGCGCTGAAGACGCAATACTAGTGATGCTGTTTACACATAAAATGGAGTTAAGCTATACAGTGTGCCGTATTGCCTAATGACCGTTCTTAGTCGGTAACCCTGTGTTCATCAATCTTTGGGTTGTGTGTTGTCCTGTTCATTAAAGTTCAATTCCCTCGTTTGGTTTAGTCTGTGGTACAGTGCGGCCCTATGGTGCTATCGCGTTGGAGTTCTGCGGTTTCTGCGGACTTTTTGTCTGATCTTTGTATTTAAACGGTTGTCACCTGGTGTTCAGTGGTGTTTAAATTAAGAACACATGTCATACACTACAAACAAATATGAACAAATATAAAAATGCATGTAAAGTGGCATTTCTGCTGCTACGAGGTATCAATCTACTCTAAAAATTGTGGCTGAAAACCTCGTAAAACCCAGAGTTTTGATAGGACATTTTAGTTGAAACAAAGAAAGTTTTGATTTCATAATACAATCACTCAGAATCGCTATTTCTCATTAGACACGAATCTCATACACGCTCCTTAGCCACATTAAAACATAGAAACAAAAGTCAAACAGGAAATGTAGATTCACAGAACGCAGTCATTTGATTGCATTTGTTTATCGTTCCCTGCAAAGGAATGTTGCTGAGTTTAAAAGTGAGCATTTAAAAATGTTGTTGTTTTTCACGATTTTTATTTTGTTATAATTTATATTAGATAAGACAAAAACAAAAACAAAATCGTTTAACTGTTATTCTCGTTTCTTGAATAATTGAACCAGTTATTATGTGTACCTGCATGGCTTTGGTATATAATAAGTTTACCGGTCCATATGTTTTTATCTCCAAAATATATAGCCTTATAATGTAGCCATGAAACAGCACATATATGGCCGGCCATACACAAGAAACCATACTCTATAATCGCATTACAACATACGAAATTTCTAGGACATTATTCGGCTCTATCGTGCGATAATATATGTCTGTACCATTTAAACCTTACACCGCTACATCTATATAATGGACTGTTCTTTCTTTGCATTAAAGCCATTCCATTTATGTGACAAATGGGTGTTTTGGGGTGTAGGGGAGAATGACTGATCAGCAAACATACATTGTAAACCCTGATCAGCCTGCGAGTTATTATAGTCCTGCTTAGTGGGTTAAGGTTTTTTTTTAAGAAAATGAGAAAAATAGTCCTATAAAAATCACAGCAACCAAACGCAATGGCATCGTAAATCCGCACTGTACCACAAAGAGCATATTAACTAGACAATCAAGAGGACAATACACAAAACAAACAAAATATGTTTTGAAGACAGGATAATAGCGAGGATTGTGTACACATATAATCGATTCAAGCTAACATGTCTACTGACCGTTCCAAGTCGGTAACCCTGCCTTCACCACCCTTTATGTTGTATTTTGTCTTTTTTATTGTATAATTAATTAAACATTGCTCCTTGTTTGTAGTACAGTGCAGACCTACGATGTCATTGTTTTTGGACGCTGTGGATTCTATAGGACCCTATATCTCATTTTTGATATTGGTACTGCAAGTTTACCTTAAGTTTTACCCCCTTAGGCACGACTCCACTACTTCCAGCTTTATAGGCCGTCGGTTTGTTCCCTGTTGTCATTCCTGTTTCCGTCAAACCGTAAACTGAAAAAAACGAATACATTTTACAGATAATCGGATGACCGAGGTATTTGACGGTTAAAATATAGTAAAAGGGACCACTGTCTTGTAGTGATAGAAGCGATATACAGTAGCTTCCGATTCTTTGAAAATTTGGCTACATGTATACACAGGAAAAATATTTGGGCATGAAATTCATGTTTTACATATTCTACATATGTATTTCATATCAAAGTTACACATGTGTAATACATATGAAAATAAATTTTACTGAATAACATTAAAACAGCTTGTTTTAATATTGTCTACACAATTTTTTTATATTATATGGATAAGCATTTTTATGTATCGCAGTTTCATATGAAATTCATATGTATACATTTAATATGTGCCAAGGTGAGCAATTACCAGAATGTATACCCTGCTTTGCACCGTTAACGGTCAAACACATCTTGTTGGAATGTGTAGACTTTGATCCTATGCGTCAAAGGTACTACAATGTTAATACTATGACCGACCGAGTTATTTAATACTATAGATTTTAGTCTTGTTTTAGATTTCCTGAAGAAATTCAGACTATATAAATCATTATAATACGTTCTTGTATATATTTACTTCTTTATATACCCATTTTCGGGCACTTGTTGATTTACATATATAGTTTATATTACTACCATATCATCCCTTATTTGTAAATAGTTTTATCTTTATATATTTACATAAATTTTTAATTAATCCTTCATTTTTTATCTTTCTTCAGTTTTGCGCACAATATGACCTATTTATGTGTCGACGTGCCGGAAAACACCATTCATTCATTCATTAATATGTGCCACAGGTGTTTCATAATAACATGACCAATATATGTGGCACATATGTAAATAACATGATGTACAAATGAAAGTAACATGAAAATAATAAGAAAGTAATACTTATGTGGCACATGTCACAACATTTTTTTAGAAAATGGTTCCCAGACTTAACTTTGGTTTTAAAAGTTCTTAAAACTGGCTTTGAGAATTAAAATCGTTGATAAATATAAATAATGTAGGTTTATCGTGTTAAAACCATTTTTTAGAATTATGTCTCCCCCCATACTGGGGAGACATATTGTTTTTAGCTTGGATGTCTGTCTGTCTGTCTGTCTGTCAGTCTGTCTCTCTCTCTCTCTCTCTCTCTCTCTCTCTCTCTCTCTCTCTGTCTCTTTGTCCGTCACAAGTCCGTTTAAGGTCAAGGTCACACTTAGAGGTCGAAGGTCATATGCACTATATTTCGTTTCCTCTCCATATCTCTTGAACCGCTTGAGGGATTTTAAAATAACTTGCCCAAATGTTCACCAAATCGAGACAACGTGCATAGCGCAACTTCAAGCCACGTCCGTTCAAGGTCAAGGTCATATTTAAAGGTCAAAGGTCATATGCACTATATTTCGTACACTCTCCATATCTCTTAAACCGCTTGAGGGATATTGAAATAACTTTGCACATATGTACACCATATCGAGATGACTTGCAGAGCGCAACTTTCAGCCATGTTGGTTCATATGCATTACACTGAGAGTGTGTGTGGGGTGGGGGGTGGGGGGGGGGGGTGGGAGACATGCTTTTGTAACAAAAACAAACCCATCTTATTAAGTTGGGTTTTAAGAATCTTAAAACCGGTTTTTAGAGTTCAACTTCTGTTTTCGATTTTCTGGACAAATACCTTGCCATAAATTCTAAATTTCATGTTCGTCTTTTGTCAACCTGTTTATCAAACGTAAGCGATTCCTTATTAGGTTATGATTCAATCCTTTAATCTAGATAATACACAACTTACTTTGAGACAGGTATTTTATGTGAAAAAGCTGTAGCAGTTGTTTTTCCACCTCAATGCCAAGTGGGGCTGCCGCATTTGAGATGAATTTGACGCTTGAAAAGTCGTATTTGGATTTGCTGAGGTACTTCACAAGTCGAATAGCAATAGGTGGTACTAAAGGCAAACTTTCTACCTGAAAAATAAATATCAAAATAAGGTATAAAAGTCGAACAGGAAACGGAGCATTTACGGAACACAGTCGACCATTTACGGAACACAGTCGACCATTTACGGAAAACAATCGACCATTTGCGGAACATAGTCGGCCAAAAACGTACATTAAAACAAACAACAATTAAAAAGTAATAAGAGAGGTAGGGTGACACCACAAACATAAAAGGGTTCACAATAGAGGAAACATTTACTGTACTTCACGTATAAAACAAAAAGGTCATGCAGCATATAAAGACGTTAGATTTTATCAAAACAACAGGAATGAACTAAACATATCGCTTCTTTGCGTCGGACTCATTATTATTTCAGACTCAGAAATCAGGCTTAATTTGTTAAAATGCCAAACAAAATTAAAATTGCTTTGCTCCTTGTCATCTAGTATGTATACCGTTGTGAATAATGTTCTGTCTGCGGTTTCTACATCATTGATAAGATAAAGATGAATAAAAGGCAAGATAGTATATCACAAACATAAACGGGTTTACAATACGCCATAAGTCGAACAGGAAATGTAGCATTCAAGGACCACAGTCAACCAAAAACATGCAGAGTCCAATAATAATTACAAATATAAGTAAAATGCAAGATATGACATCACAGACATAAACGGGTTTACAATACGCCATAAGTCGAACAGGAAATGTAGCATTCAAGGACCACAGTCAACCAAAAACATGCAGAGTCCAATAATAATTACAAATATAAGTAAAATGCAAGATATGACATCACAGACATAAACGGGTTTACAATAGCGCCATAAGTCAAACAGGAAATGTAGCATTCAAGGAACGTCAGCTGAATTTTTGGTAAGAATTAAGAGTGTGATGTATGAAAATAGATTAGCCATGACAAAGAAAGGATTATACAAAATGCAATACATCAACACAAATGTAAGATACCACCTATACGATAGTATATACCCATAAGAGCATTATCATATGAAATAGAGTCATTTACGACTTAAATGCCTGTCAACTTCTCGGTGTAATGAAAAATCAATTAAAGAAAGTTGGATTATAAATAACGGTAATAGCAATAACATACTTATTTCTTATGTTGAGAATGCTTTACAATTATATATTGTGTTGCTATTGAAATAGTATTTTTTGTGATTAGTACATTTACCTGCATAACCATTTATATACGTTTTGTATCATCATGGGTCTCATGAACTTTAGGATTTTTTTCGAATAAAGGATGTAGGTAATACATAGACCGGCGCTGTTTTTGGGGAGCCAGAGTTATTGTTGTTTATAAAACTATTTAGTGGTGTAATTGTTTGAAGTTATGTTTGTTGTTGTTGTTTCTGTGCATGTTTTCGTGGGGGCAGGTGTTGTTGTTGTTTTTTGTTGTTGTTTTTGAGGATGTCTTCGTGGAGGCAGAGTGTATTAGTTGTTGTTGTGTTTTGTTGTTGTTTTTGTGGATGTTTTCTTGGGGGAGGGGTGTTGTCGTTGTTTTGTTGTTGTTGTTTTTCTGGGTGGGGTGGTGTTGTTGTTTTGTTGTTTTTGGAGAGGTGAGAGAGGGTAGAAAAATGGCAAAGATATGTGTATAACGTTCTTCAATTTTCCTACAAGCTCTACGTACCCGGCAAAATGGTGCACACTGTTTATTGTTATTATTTTATTGCCACATTTCGTTTTTTAAGTTGTTGGTGTATGGAATTAAATACAGTTTGTACCAAACTAATAGTATTGACATTCACAAACACATCTCCTTATTGTTTTGCTTAACGGCCTTGAAATGATAAATCGCTCTCGTTTGGTCAATGTTAATGTCTATTTACGATTGTTTTTCTTTATTTGTATTGTTCGTTTACGAATTGCGTTCTGTTGTTGCAATAACCAAGTCTCTCTTTGTCTTTAAGTTATTGTATGAGTATATACCAACACATATTGAATAATGTTCACAATGTTCAAGCCAATAAGGCAATCAGATATATTTGTTCAATGTATTTATTTGCGATCAAACAATGTTTTTAACACGATAGAATTATGAAAGGTATCCTGCAAAATGTTTGTATTGTGTCTAAGATTTGTCTTACGCTATTGTAATTTAACTGATCTCAAAATAATTCAAAACCATACAAATTATGGACATTTGATCGCGTGTTGGCCAACTATATTTTTAATGTAACATACTTTAAATAGATATAAAATTAAACAGGAAATGTAGCATTCAAGGACCACAGTCAACTAAAGTCATACTAAACGAGTTTGAAATACAAGTTGGTAATATAGTTACTTTAATGAAACATGTGTTATGATGATTATCGTGGAATAACAGCTTACCTTATGTCGTTGTATGTGTGCAATGAATTCTTCAAAGTGATATTTCTCCATGACTACCAATTGTGTTCCATTATACAAGCCAGTACACAGAACGGAATGTATGCCGTAGTGATGGTACAACGGAAGTGGAACAATCGCGCACATGCCCGGTGGATGCTGATACACCTCCCTGGAAAAGTACAACTGATCATCAGAAGTGCATAGTGTTATTGAATATAACACATCGTCTATTTTAAATTCGACGTTTTACATTAGTATTGTGAAAATGGTAGTATAACATCAAATGAATAGAATACGTTAATACAAATGGAAGAGTTCCACGAATGTATTATTATTCTATATGTTTTACGCACATTAAGTTCCTAGTTAAACGTAAACACGTGTAAACATGTAAAAAGGAACGTTGGTAAATGTGTATGTCACTAAATGTTAAACGTGTGTTTGTAAATTAAAATTGTCTTTATTTTGACAATAACACACGTTGTTTATTTATGGACCATCGTCAGTTAAAGATACTTATATCATTTCGGTATAGTTAACACGTTTCTATGATGTATTCTGTCATGTTAGTGTATGATGTACTGTCACAATTCAATAAAATGAAATGAAATAACTGACTGTATTTGTGCCAGTTTTGCAATGATGTTTTACTGACTTTCAATGTACCAAATTAGCAAGGCGGTATTCCTATATCTATATTGTTTACGTTTAACTTTAAACTTAATTTTCTATATAATTTTAGTTATCATATGTGTGCTTTGTTGGCTCACTCGGTGAATCCAACACTTCTGATTCCTCTTCCGTCTCTACTTTTGTAATATTATGTTTTTGATTCAAACGAATATATATTACTGACTGTATTTGAGGCAGGTTTGCAATGATATTTTGGTGGGTCAATCGAACATTTTTCGGCAGACCCGTCGTCCCACTTGACGACAGCAAGATGGCGTCCGCTGTTTTGGAATCAACGTTCGTTGCCTCGGTAACTCTGCCCGTTGTTAACAAGCTAGCGTAAGAAATGAAACCATCCGCTTCTCCCATAACAATGACTCGGTTCAGTAAGTTTGGTTTGGAGAAGAAAGATTGAAGCTTCTGGAAAATAAATATATGCATAACATTTTCTGCTGGGAGTGGATTATTATCTTGAGCATACATTATAGATCAACTCAGTAATGACGATGATTTAGCAAAGCTTCTTAGTCAACAGGGGGGTTCTATTTTTGAACCACCACATATAGCCCAGTTCGGTAACATGGTTTGCTTCCCTTTAATGGGAAATACAGAGTTGTCATATTTTCAACTTCCTGTGAGCAAATTACTTTTCTTATCTCAAAACCGAAGAGCTTGTAAAGACATATTTCCCAACGCTAACTGGTCATTGAAAAAGCATGGTAAACTTGCTTATTTACTGCTGACATGCTACATGGCCGAGCAGTCCAGGGTCCGTATTCATAAAGCTTCTTAGCAAAATCTTAACTAAGTCAAAATTTGTCATTTGTTTAAACACATTTCCTACCATTTTAAGCTATATTCTTTATATGTTTAATAATGCTATGGATTAATAAACCACAAAGCTAAACAGTTATCTTAAAATAACTAAAATATTCTAGTTAAGTTGCATTATGAATACCGGCCCAGTTATATAAGTTGAGGCCAGATTAAAGTTATTTCTTTGATTAGCATTGCTACATTGAATATTATCTAGGCATAAAGCTAAAAAAAGTACAGCGTAGTTGACTTCAAAAGAAACAAATGTAAGCTAATAATTTAGCTGTACTAAATACAAAACTTTGCCGGTAATTTTTAATTGTTTTGGAACAAAAATACAACCAAAACACAATTAGTGAAAACCCTGCTTTATATGTTTACTTCATACAAAAGCTTTATTGAGCGGGCCTCATCACCAGATTAAAATTTAATTGAATAGCACAATTTACTCATGCAATATATGTCTAACAATTATTTACAGTAAGGATTCATACTATTGGGTATGTAAATTATTACTCTTGGACATACAGAGTTGTAATATCCAACTTCCTGTGAGCAAATTGTGCTTAAAGCTGAAGAGAGTTAAAAGGGACATAATATTTTTAAGTAATTACCGAACTGTGCTATACATTTAGCACACAATACGTGGGGATTACGTGGGGATTTTATTTTTGTACAAATCAACACAAAGTGAGGAAGTTAAAATTTTAAATATGTTAATCCGATCAGAGCAGGCAATTTAAACGCGTTTTGTGATATTTCTGTTTTCAAGAAATACACAAAACATGTTCTTAGGAATTTTGGCTAGTATATAATAAGGATAAATTACTAAGAAAGAACAGTACTGGAAAAAAACATCAGTTGTTATAGATAGATGAGGTATTATAATGGGTATAGATTTAATTGAATAGGTTGTGTTGACTTACAATGTCATGCACCATTGCTGTGATACGCACAGCTAGATCAGGTGTGGTAATGAAAAACTGTGTGCTGCACTGCTTGAACCGTCGTACAAGATCATCTGAAACAAAGAATGTGTGAATGTAGTGTTTTTCTTGTGTAATCATAAAAACTTGTATATACTTGGCACAACATACGCTGGCATTCAAAGTTACCCACGGCCTCTGCAGTATATTTAAACAAAATGTAAATAGTTCACAAAAAGTCTCTATTTAGAAATATTTAGAATATAAAGGGGAAAATACAAATCATAATAGACTGATGATATTCAAACCAAAATTAGAGTATGTAGTTTATTCTTTCATTTCTTCAATAATGTGGCATTATAGAACGTATTATGACTAAATTGGTTCATTTTTATATTATTTTTTTACAAAGAAGCATCCATAACTGCAAAATTGTTGCAACACAAATGGCATTGGGGACATTTAGATCTCATACCGATGCAAATTAAAAGTAGATTCAAAAGTCCAACAGAAAATGTAGCATTTGTTGAACTCAGTCATTGAAAACACACGTTCAACAAACACAGCAATTACAAGGATAAACATGAGCAAAGTATGCGACAACACAAATACAAAATGGCTGACAACAGGGGATCGCTTTGGAACGGTCTGTGGCTTGGAGTTTATACCAGGTTCTAGGCTACACTTTCCCCTTAACCTACTGTACTCCCAATTAAACAGGGCAGTGTATATAAGAAAAAAACAGCCCGGTTATATCCTCTTATAGGAAGCATTAATAGGAAAAATATTAAGTAAAATGTTTAAACATATTTATTTCACATCGATTGCGAAACAAGTTCTTGCATCTTAGAGTAATCACTCTCGATGGCTTCTTGGTTAGAACTAGTACTAAGCAGTGTGGAATAATTATATCGTTCAAGGATAATTAACTTGGCCGCGGCGACGATCGAACCAATGACCTCTCGGTCTGGAGTTCGGCGCCCTACCACTGGACCACGAACTCCAAGTATAAGTAAACCACGCAGATGAGCAATTATATGAATATAAAACAATAAAAGCCTAGAAAGTCACAAAGCAATTCTCAGTTACTTGGCAGAAGCTAGAACAGCAAGAGAATACACCAAGGTCCTATACAGTTTTCTTGTCATATGGGTTACCTCCTTTCGAATCGCGGACTATGAGTTATCTTATAGAAGGTTAGTAAACATCTGCATTCCAACCGTAACATAAGAGTTATACTGTAGATTCTTATTCCCAAACCCATTACACTCGTGGACTAGGCTTTATATTATAGATGCATAGCCACATACCGCCATTTTAATCCCGATATATGCGTTTTATTATCATCTTATAGAGAGTTATTCATAACCGTCTTTTGAATCGTATTAGAGGTTTAAGGCAGAACGCGGACTAGGTGTTATATTATAGTTGGTTAATACAATTTCATGTTTCCACTCCCACCAGGGTAATAAAACACAAGCATATGCACCATCAAGAGAAATATGTATTAAATGGTGCGAGTTATATTATCACAATTTAACATGTAAAATCGCCTTACAGGGAACCCGACAAATGTTGGCCACGTCATTCATCAAAATATGAACTGCCAATGGGAGACACAAACATCGTCCGAGAACGTTTCCAGTTTCAATGAACCCGAGTCTGCTACCTTTATCTCTTGTTTGGGTTTGTTACTTCCAAGAGATCCCCTTTTCAGTCTGCCTTATGTCTACCATTCCGAAGATGTTAATTGTATTCCTGTTGCTCAAAATGTATATCGTTCAAGGGGGTTGTTTTCCATTTCTCGCACACTTCGGATATATTTTATTTATATATTTTTCTTAAACTAAAGTTAAATGTAAATGAAATCATTGCTAATATTGTATAATTTAAAAATGTAACATGTGTGTGCGTTTGTCTCACCATAGTACTCTGACCAATGAGTAAAAATTACGCATACCATCTGTGTTTCCAGGAGCCGCCGTCTGTAAGGTTGCACCAAGGAAGTTGACAGCGTACCAGATGATTGGATAATCGATGTGGTTGTGGGTAAGGATACACAGTACATCGCCTTGTCGTAACCCAAGGTCCCGTAGACCGGCCGCTAGACGATGTATTCTGTCTATTACTTCAGCATATGTATACGACTTGTTGGAATTAGCATCAACCTTGAACAAACACATGTGTATTACTGATGACATGGTTATAATGTTCGGTTTAATAAAACACATAGTTAATGAAGGTAAACGTCTTTATGCTGATTTTGTAGATTTTTGCCAAGAGGAATGTTCGGGTAATTTTGACGTTTGTCATTTGAGGCGAATGTGTGTCATAGTTTTTATTTGCACTCTATTTAAATGATATTGAAGAGGTGTTAAGTAGTATTGGGAAAGGACTCGAACAAATTAATCGATTAATTGGTCTTCTCAGCCCTTACCAATTTATTTAAATCGCGATTAATTGAAAATTAGTAATGTTTATTAAAGAAATATCTTATTAATTTTACAGAATTGAGACCAAAACACATTTTGGAACTGTTTGACAAACTTATCAAACCAGTTTTAAACTATGGCTGTGAATTATGAGGTTATTCAAACACAAATAAAATTGAAAGGGTACATCTTAGATTGTGTAAGGTTTTGCTTGTTGTTGAAAAGGCAATGACACAAAACGATTTTGTGTATGGCGAATTATGTACAGCCTCTGACTGGTTGCTATTATGAAATACTGGCTTTAAGTAATTCATTCTAAAAATGGTAAATAATTTATATATACACATAATATTGCCTATAATCTATAATTGATATGCTGCGGTGTGTATTGTATAACTTATATTGCACGTATCGGTTGTGTTATTCCTTACTGGTCCTTTGGGATCATCAAGCCCAGTCTTTGTGGCTTTAAAGTAGGATTTATCGTTTAAGCCGGTGCTAGTAGGCGTGAGAGGTGTTGCACTCTACAATGCCTTTCATGAACAGACGCAATAAAACCGAGTCTGCTACTTGTATCTCTTGTTTGTGTTTGTTGCTTCCAAGGGATCCCATTTTCAGTATTTATTTTATACTTTATATAATTTATCATGTATTATGAATAACCATGGTGACTACCTCTCAAGTTAATGCTTCATTTGCATCTCATTTAAAGACCAAGTGAACGTAAATATAATTAATAACATGAGGTCAATGACCTTGAAGCCCTACTGATATATGTTGATAGCTAGTTCAGCATTCCTTGAAGTTTCATAACAATCTGTCAAGAAGTGTCGGAAGAGTAGTCGCTACAAGTTGAAGTGTTTACTATATAACTCTAGGTAAACAAAGATGGCCACTGGCAGCCATGTTTAATGTCGAATCAAAATAATTTTCGACAAGGATCAACATCTTGTCATACTGATCATTTCAGAAAAAGTCCCATATCAATATCACTTACAGTTTTCAAGAAGTAGTCGCTACAAACTTGTTTTTAAAAATCTATGGTTTAGCCGTGGTGGCCATCTTGAATTTCCGGTCGACCTGAAATTTTGCTAGGATCAGCTAGACATCAAGAGCAACATTCCTGTGAAGTTTCATGAAACTCCGCCAAGTAGTTTCAAAGGAGTAGTCGCTACAAATTATTACTATACAAAGTCTATGTAAACAAAGATGGCCACTGGCGCCCATATTTAATATCGAATCAAAATAATTTTCGACAAGGATCATGCTGATCATTTTAGAAAAAGTCCCATACAATATCACTTACAGTTTTCAAGAAGTAGTCGCTACAAATTTATTTATTTTAAATCTATTTTTAGCCGTGGCGGCCATCTTGAATTTCCGGCCAGCCTGATTTTTTTCTAGGATCAACTAGACATCAAGAGCAACATTTCTGTGAAGTTTCATGAACATCCGTCAAGCAGTTTCAGAGGACTAGTCGCTACAAGTGTTTACGATATAACTCTATGTAAAAAGAATGGCCACTGGTAGCCATGTTTAATGTCAAATCAAAATAATGTTCGACTTTTAGAAAAAGTCCCAAATCAATATCACTTATAGTTTTCAAGAAGTAGTCGCTACAAACTTATTTTTTACAAATCTATTTTTAGCTGTGGCGGCCATCTTGAATTTCTGGCCGACCTGACATTTTGCTAGGCTCAATTAGACATCAAGAGCAGCATTCCTGTATAGTTTCATGAAAATCCGCCAAATAGTTTCAGAGGAGTAGTCGCTGCAAGATTTTACTATATAACTCTATGTAAACAAAGATGGCCACTGGCAGCCATGTTTAACGTCAAATCAAAACGATTTTTGACAAGAACCAACATCATGTCATGCTGATCATTTTAGAAAAGGTCCCATATCAATATCACTTATAGTTTTCAAGAAGTAGTCGCTACAAACTTGTATTTTAAAAATCTGTCTTTAGCTTTGATGGCCATCTTGGATTTCACATCAACATGGGCAACATTTCTGTAAAGTTTCAAGAATTTCCATCCAGTAGTTTCAGAGGAGTAGTCGCTACAAATAAAAGTTTACGGACAGACAGACTGACGGACAGACATACGGACGACGGACGCCGCACCACGGCATAAGCACTGCTGATCTCTGATCAGTCGAGTTAAAAACGGTTCTTATCTGTTGATCATAGTATTGGTTATATACAATTGTGTATTTCTTTAATACAAAATAGTATGTTAAACCAACAATAACATGTTCAGATGACGTACTAAAGCAATGCTGTCGCCATATTGTTTCATCCGTTCTACCATAAACTGAGCAAGGTTGACGTCTGGTACAAAATAGTCGTCTGCAATCGGCGCCATATTTCTATAAAAAAAAAGTTAGAAATATATATAATATTCTACTTTTACTACTTCGTTTCCTTTTTCTTACAAGATTGTTGCATTACATCATTATATCAATCGTTTTTGAGTATAAAGATTGATATACACATCTATGCAAAACAAACTTAACCAAAGGAAACTAATATTATAAATCACGTCACCATAGAAGTCAGGTTGTGATAGTCCTTGTCGCAGAAGAGTTCTTAAATTACTTTTATATATAGAAAGACGATCAGGGTTACCACAAAACAATTTTGCAATTTTTACGCAGTTTATGATAACGGTAGCCCTGATGGAGTAACATTTTAGTAATGATTACGAATATTAATGTCCTCATCTCGAGTACAAGCTCTAGAAAAACGTATAAGTTGAGACACATAGATCCGATAAGAAGTTGCTCGGGAAACATCCCTATCTAATTGGGGATAATTAACAATATCAAAAATAGAATCATAAATTTTGCTGAATATTTCACCATTTAAATGGAGAGATGTAAATCGAGAAAAGAAGCGTTAGTATCAGAAATATTAGCTTCGTTAAGTTGAATTTCTTTAGGGTATATATTATTAACCATAGTAGAAAAGAAATGGTTGTCAATGTTCAATCTATCATCCAGATACCGAGAGGTGTTATTAAATGCTTTCAATAACATCTGCCTGGGTATCTGGTGAATGATTCAACATGAAATCTCTTTCATAGCAATATAAAACAAATCTGCGACAAGTGGTGCACAGTTGGTACCCATAGGGATACCAACAATTTGTCTATAAACGACTGCGTTCCATTAATGCTAAATGCCCTGCTCGACTTAAGCATCTTCTTTAACGGGTTTTGCAGCACAAACAATTAGCTGATTGGGTTAGAATGTCAGCTGATTTGGTCAGCATGTCAGCTGATCGGATCAGCATGTCATCTGATTGGGTTAGTATGTCAGTTGATTGGGTCAGCATGTCATCTGATTGGTTTGGGTAAGTATGTCATCTGACTGCGTCAGTATGTTAGCTGATTGGGTCAGCATGTCAGCTGATCGGGTTAGAATGTCAGCTGATTGGGTGAGTATGTCAGCTGATTGGGTCAGCATGTCAGCTGATTTGATTTGGTTAGTATGTCATCTGACTAGGTCAGTATGTCAGTTATTGGATCTGTATCTTAGGTGATTGGATTGGGTCAGTATGTCAGCTGATTGGGTCAGTATGTCAGCTGATTGGGTCTGGGTCACTATGGCAACATGTAAACAACGACCAAAACAATAGACCTATCACGATTTTAAATGATTCCGTTTAGTGTCCAAATACTAAACTAAAGAATGAAGAAACTGAACAAAATAAATCAAAATAAAGATAACATCGTAATCAACATGTTATAAAAATATATGCTTTATATTGTATTAATTAAACAAGGACTGGTCAAAGAAATATAACACAAAATACTAGTCGCAAGCATATATAGTACGTATTATATACACTTGAACAATGCAACATAGAAACCTACCTATTACGATCTGCAATGTAAACAACGTTCGCATCCAGCAATCCTTCACACTTAAATTCAGGCCTCAAGATAACAGATTTATTCTCTACAACGTATAATTGTTTTGTTTTATTTTGATATAATTATAATATTGAAAAAACTGCAACTAAACAGTTTGTATTGCATACATTTGCATCAACACGTAACTGTAATTGTGTATCTACCTGAGTGTATTAATTATCCCCATGATAAACAAGGCAAAACTAACACAAACACGTCTGTAATGCACTTATCTTAATCATATATATATATACATATGCATAGATATACCCTAATCAGAAACAACGCATACTGATATCTCTATGTATACGAGAGGGTTCAACAGTTTAAATATAACGTTAAGAGTTGTGTGTCTTTGCATGTTTCAGATATAAAAAAGGTACACACAAATAAAATGAATTTCAAAATCAGTAAACATGTTTATGAATGAATTATTATATTGCGATGCATTCGTGTGGAGCAGATCGCCAGGTAGTCCGAATTTGTTCGCAATGTGAGGTATATTACGTCAATTTCTACAAGTGTATTGCAAAATACTGTCCATTTACTGTGTTATGAACCAGAAATAATAGCGATATCGACTAGATATTTCAGTTATTTCTTACATATTTTACCTTCTTTGTTGATTTGATTTTAATTTACTTTTTTATGTAAGGTATATATCCGATTCAAAAGTATCTTTTTCCGTTCCGTTATTCGAATTTATGAAATTTATACGTGGACATAACGCAATCTGAAATTATACTGCTTAACAACGTTTATATATAATATCGAAATCTCTCAAAGATTTGGCCAAAATGTGTATTGGAAGTTATTTCACCAATTCCAATGTCCAAAAGGGTAAAACGGTTTCCCCTACATAATTTTTCATGGAGTCCGTCACATGTTTACATTACCGCAGTCAAGATTTACCTGTTTTTGAAGGGTAATAACTTTTATTTATTAACGCACTTGTCGCAAGATGACCCTAGTGGCTGGGATTAACGCCTATACATGGCGTTGTAGAATATACATCCATTGCTACTCATCATAATTAGAGAGTGGCTTGCATATATTTATTAGATAACGATTTGTTGGTGTTATGATAATTATATAAGATTGGTGTGTTTATGAACCGACATATAAAACGTATGTATTATTACAGCCTAACCCGTCCGGTGGAGATAACACTTCCGGAGTGGAAATAACCCATCCGGTGTGGAGATAAGCCTTCAGCAGTGGAGCTAAGCCTTCCACGCATAATGTTACGAGCGGTGGAGACGGTCCCCGTACCTGTGTAACATGGCCAGGTTATAGTATCAACAACCCCCGGGACACCAGTGGGCCCGTTATCAGTCCTAACTGGAGGAACTTCAGTCACAACCTCGGTGGAGGTTAATTATCATATATAGCACGTCATCAACCCTTACAGAAGGTATTTGATGACAATCACCTATTGGATTCACGCATCATCATCTTCATGAGCTCTCGTGCATCACATTTATCGCGCTAGACCATAGTTTTGTGCACATCAACAATGTTATAACTTTAACAACACTTTCGTGTCATATTTAGTCAGCAGACATTCAGTATTTGGGATAATACTTCGAACGCCTTATAGAACAGTCTTTTTTCATATTTCATCTGTATATTCGCTTGTTTTTCTTAATTGTATATATATTTAACATATTTTAAAAGTTGCATTAAACTGATGTAAATGCAGTCACCGACATTGATTCTTTCCTGAGTTAGTCGCAACCATTAGGGTCATCTTGCGACAATTGGTGTCAGAAGTGGGATTTTAGGCAACTACGGAGGGAAAGAATCAATAAGTGATCTTCATTATGATATACTAAATCTCTACTTATCATTTTAGAAATGTGTACCACCCTCTGATCCATCAAGGCGTCTCAAGACGATCACAGCCACAGCTTGGAAGACAAGTCAAGACATGACAAGGGTAGGGTAAGTCCAAACTGTTGTTTTGTACGTTCTTTCCTTGGCACGAGGTCGCAGTGGTCTACACGACTGGTCTGAGACACTATTTGCTGTTGTTTTTTTGTTTTTTTAACTCCCTTGATATACCAATAGTATCCAGTGAGGTTGGCGAACAAGACGTTCTACTCATTTTGTGACACTCGAGTATAATTATATTGATTGGAGAAGTAAATATACATGTACATGCTATACACATTTCTATGATTGTTTAAGGTTTATGTCCAATATCAAATATAGATTTTGTTTTGTGGAAGCTAGATACTATCTATACATAACCGTAAGTAGTTAGCGTTAGTACAAATGTGTATGTAACTTGTCCTATGATGATCCCAGGTATTTACAGAGGACACAGTGACTTACCATTAGTAGAATAGTGATTCGACTAGACCTATTAGTCACGTGTGTTTTGTAGTTATTGTAGTTAGTATTCTACAACGTCCATAACCATGACGTCCATAAGGGAACTTACGCAGATGGGTAAGGAGTTAGGTTATGATGGAGAGTAGCTTAGAACCTTTGTTCGAGACGAACAGGCTAGGGAAAGGGAATTTAGACTTAAGGAAAGAGATGTTGAGAAAGATAGGTTAGAATTCGAAAGTAGATTAGCTAAAGAGAAGCTAGAATTAGAAAGAAGATTAGCTAAAGAGAAGCGAGATGAAGAAAGAATACTAGCCACAGAGAAGATATAATTAGAAAGTAGATTAGCAAAAGAGAAGGTAGATGCTGATAAAGATAGGCTAGTATTAGAAAGTAGATTAGCAAGGCAGAAGCAAGAGTCCGATAAAGAGCAGATATAATAGGCAAGGCAGTTAGAACAGGAGAGGTTCGAAACGGATGGTAGAAAAGCTAAGGCTAAGATCGAGATGGAGATGGAGAAAGCAGCGTTAGATCATAAGTTCGCTTTAGAGTTGTTAGCAGCCAAGAAAGATAGTTAGAACAGTAAAACTGTAGGTAAAGATAGATATACTGGGAAGTTAAAAGGTCCGAAGTTACCATACTTTGATGCTGACAAAGATAACTGGACAGTTACTTAATACGGTTTGAACGTTATGCGGAGTTACAAGAATGGACCGAGGATAATTGGGCAGTTAATTTAAGTGCGTTATTGAGAGGCAAGGCCTTAGATGTATTTTCTAGATTACCTAGTTCTGATTCTCTTGACTATGACAAGTTAAATGATGCCCTTTTAAAGCGATAACTGAAGAAGGTTTTAGAAGGCGATTTAGAGCTTGTTTGCCTGAGAAAGGCGAGTCATTTATTCAGTTCATTAGTAGGTCTAGAAATTACTTAGATAGGTGGTTAGAGTTAGGGAAGGTAGCGCAGACTTATCAAGGCCTCATAGATTTCTTGTTGCAGGACCAACTATTCAATGTCTGTAGTAGAGATATATTCTTATTTCTAAAGAAAGGAAATTAGCTAGTGTAGAGGAAATGGCAACACAAGCAGATCAGTTTGCCGAGGCTAGAGGTGGAGCTCATAATGAAGTGTCGAACGACAGAACTTTTAGAGATAGGCAAGGGGACGCTCATAGTAATAAACAGAAAGTCCAGAGTGGAAACTATAGAGGTGGAGGTAGTTCAATGGGTTCTAGAGGAGGTAACAATAGTAGTAACAACATAGGTAGACCTTTTATTCGTTGTCGTCACTGTAATGGGAATCATGCTTTACATGAGTGTAGGAAAGCAGTGAAAGTATCAGTCAGAACCAAGGTTTTAACAACCAATGGAATTTCGGTAGAGATAGAGGTGGTCAAAACCGAGGTAGAGGTAGAGGCAGAGATAGTAATAGTCCGGTTATTAAAACCGAGAGTAGTAGCTGTTGTGTAAAATCGGATGGCGTAATGGCAAAGATCGTAACTTGTCTCTTTCCGTATGCAAATCTTCCAACGGCAGATGGTAGAGTGAATGGCACGGACGTAATTCTAATGAGTGATACAGGTTGTACAGGGTGTGGTAGTTAAGCGTAGTTTAGTTACGGATGACCAGTTAGTAGGTAAACAGTCACCGTGTATGTTGTTAAATATGTCGGTAGAGTACGTGTCAATAGCGAGAATAGATGTAGATACACCTTTTTTTAAGGACTACAGAGGCACTATGTATAGACGACCCGATGTATGATTTAACGATAGGGAACATAGCAGGTTCAGTACTTCCGGTAGTGTCCGATTTTAGGAGTAGCATAAGTAATGCAGTAGAGACTAGAGCGCAGGTTCAGAAGCAAGCTCATGCTTATAGAAAATTAAAGGTTCCTGCAGCCGTAGTTGATATTTCTAGAGCGGAATTTATAGAAGCACAAACTCAAGACGTGTCATTAGATCCTTGTAAAGTGAAATTCAAGGACGGTGTTGTGAAGAAGTGTAAAGGGTCTGGTAGTTCTAAGTTTGTACATAAGAATAGTTTATTGTACAGATAATTTAAGATAGTGGTGGTAGACAGTTTCACCAATTAGTGGTACCTACCAAGTATAGAACGACAGTGCTTAAGGTAGCTCATGAGTAGATTATGGGAGGTCATTTAGGCGTGAAGAAAACGTCAGATAGAGTATTGGTAGAATTGTATTGGCCAGGTGTCAGTGGAGATGTAACTAGGTATTGTAGGTCCTGCGATGTATGCCAAAGGACAGTACCAAAAGGTCGAGTGACCAAAGTAGATTTAGGTCAGATGCCACTGATAGATACTCCATTTAAACGGGTAGCCTTAGACAAAGTTGGACCAATTTGTCCAGTGTCGGATAGGACAAATAGGTACATTTTAACCATGGTAGACTATGCAACTAGGTACCCGGAGGCAGTAGCATTGCCCTCAATTGAAACTGAGAGAGTAGCTGAGGCATTAGTTCATATTTTTAGTAGGCTATGTGTACCAGAGGAAATGCTGACTGATTGTGGGTCGCAGTTTACGTCATAACTTATGGCTGAAGTTAACAGGTTATTGTCTTTGCGTCAAATCACGACAACACCGTATCACGCTATGTGTAACGGGTTAGTCTAGCGATTTAACGGGACGTTAAAGCCAATGTTACGGCGTATGTGTACAGAGAGACCCAAAGATTGGGACAAGTATCTCAATGCTTTGTTGTGTGCATTTAGAGAGGATCCACAAGAGAGTTTAGGATTTTCTCCGTTTGAGGTTTTTGTACGGTAGGTCAGTTAGAGGTCCCATGAGGATTCTTAGAGAAATGTGGGCAGGTGAAGTAGATAGTGATGAGGTTAAGAAATATAAAAAGATCGGACAGGGAAAGTAGCATTCAAGGAGGACAGTAAACCAAAAAAAACACAGAAACAAACACGCAAACAAATAAGAAGGCAAAAGCAATAATAAATGCAAACGACATCACAAACACAAAAAGGGTTGACAATAGGGCTACCGCCTTGGAACGGTCAGTGGCAAAGTAGGCCACTGGGGTTTTAAACCGGTTCTAGGGTGCACCAAACCTCACACTTACCCTACTGTCATCCCATTAAAACAGGACAGTGTAAATAAAGAAATCCCCGCCATGATCTAATCTCTAACCAACTAGGCAGCATCAATAGGCAATATAAGTAAAACACAAATATGCTCGTGTAAATATAATACAAAACAACAATAGCCTAGAAAGCCACAATGAAGGTACTCAATGACTTGGCAGAAGCCAGAGCAGTAAGATAATACACCATTAAGGGCACGACAAGAAAGATCATGGACAAACATCAAACGCCACCGTCCCAATGGGTTTTAGGTAGGCGTCATCATAGGGTCCACAGCCTGTCCGGTCATCGTACAATTAAAGAGGAAAGCATAGTGGCTAACTGTAAAAGGGTCCACCACCAAGTATGCAGTACGTTGCAAAATGATAGGGTCATAACCTCTTTTGATAAACTTTTTAACAAGTTTAACAAAGATAGTATGAAAGTGATCATGACCAAGAATCTTACGAAGTTAATAAATCACATCACCATAGAAGTCAGGTTGTGATAGTCCTTAAGTTTACATATCAGTATATTTTAGATCTGAAGGAGAAACTAGAGAAGACTTGTAAGATAGCTCAAAGTCAGTTAGTTAAGGCAAGTACCAGGTGCAAACGGTACTATGACCAGAAAGCTAGAGCTAGGAAATTTAAGATAGATGATCAGGTGTTACTGTTACTCCCGACCGACAATAACAAGCTGTTATTACAATGGAAAGGTCCGTTTTACGTTAGAGGGATCGTGAACACTATGGATTATCGTATCGAGATAAACGGAAAGTTAAAAACCTTTCATGCGAATATGCTGAAAGAGTATATTAGTAGAACCGATAATGTGCAACAAGGGGTGTTAAATGTAGTTAATGTTGCAGTTATTGAGGCTAGTGAGGAAGGCAGTAATGAGGACACTAGTCCCATGTATTTTTC